>OZ022494.1:847159-1032684 GCA_963989405.1 Trypoxylon attenuatum | reverse complement strand
AATGGATCAGCCGTGTACTAGTGCGCAGGCTGATGCAGTTGATCGTTTAGCGGCTGCAAGCACATCGGCTGAAACATCAACCGCTTCAACCACCGTTGCAAATCAGGATGCGATCCTAATGAAATGCGCGAGGACGGCGCATTTAGATGGGAGATTTTTTAAGCCCGTAATAGGCAGCTCAGGGGACTATTCGGTAGACGGGACTATACAAGCTCTCTGCCAAATATGCCATTCGAGAAAGCCTGTACGGGGGAGAACTGATTCGGCGACAAATTTTAAACCGCACCTGAAGGTAAGTACTTGCCCGGCTGATATGCAAGTAGAAATTGAAAAACACACAAGGAAACAGTTCTAAATCAGGTTACATTGTAAATCGAAATAATTGATATTGTATTTTGCAGCGACGTCATGGCGACCTCTTTGACGAATATTTATTGCCCGAGGCAGCAAAACGTTTGAAAATAAGCCAGGATTCTGGTTTGTGCAGGGGAAGGAAAGCCTCCTGTGTCTTTTCCCAGCAGCATTTTGAGGCGAATGTTACACAATACATCCTGCACAGTATGGGTCCTTATTCCACGGTGGAAATGCCATCTTTTCGCCAAATATTTAATGGTAAGTCTATGCGATTATACATTAAAACTATTATTCACAAACTAGCACTTGTAAGGGAATAAAATTGATTTTCTTCTCCAAATTTGCAGACCTGCAGATCGTGCAAAACAACACGCCATTACGCCACATGAGCCGACGTCGTCTAGTACGCAATATTGCCGATATGTATCAACAAAGTAAAGCCGAATTAAAGAATCAGTTAGCCGAAATCGACTACGTGTGTACAACCGCAGACATTTCGAGCTGCAGTTCAAGGAGGATTTTGGGCGTGACGGTTCATTGGGTAAGACTAAACTACTCATTTCGTTATACATATGTTTGTCAGAATTGTCCGCGCGCGTATCCGTGTGTGATAAATACGAGAGGGTGTGAAATATAGGTCGGTTTTATCGCAAAATAACTGTCGGAATTTTCATGATTCTAATGTTCTAATCTATTTTTGTTTCTGACTATATCCATAGATTGATCCTGTATCGTTTCAAAGGCGTTCAGCGGCAATTGCTTGCCGGCGGTTCGCAGGTACCCACTCGCATGACAGGATCGGTGCAATGATAGATAATATACATGCGGAGTTCGGCATTAAAGAAAAAGTTGTTCGGTACTGTAACCGACAATGCCTCGGATTTTATTAAAGCTTTTGAGGAATTTGTGATTGCCCGGGATTCCCTAACAGATCGGGGTAAGTAAATTGCAGCATCCTTGAACAATATCACATTTATCATTACAACTGATTAATTTACAATTTTTTTCTTTCTGCCTATCTAATTTAAACTTAGAAACTGCTCCGCAAAATGAAAATGTCGCAGTTGAACCGGAGAGCAGCGATGCAGAGGAGACGAATGACGCGGATGAAGATGACAGCTTCGATCCCGAACAAGCCTGCGTTCCGGAAAGCTCCATATTTCTGGAGCCAGCCCTTCCGCGCCACTTCAGATGCGTGTGCGATACTTTGAATTTAGTTGCAGCATCGGACATAAACAAAGTCATCAACCGCCATCCGGAGTTACATGTGCAACACCACCAAACCATTGGCAAATGTAACCAATTGTGGGGAGTGTTGCGGTCTTCGAAACAACGGGAGATTTTGCACAATATTTTAGGCCAATCATTGTCACGTCCAGTTATTGTGCGATGGAACTCTGTCTACAATTCTTTGACACAAATTTTGAACTTGCGCGAAAGAATCGTCGAATCGTCGGAAGTGTTGAATTTAAGGCGAAAATTAGGGGACGCGGATTTCCAGTACATGAAAGAGTATTTATTATGTTTGAAGCCAATTGCGGAAACAATCGAGCGACTCCAAGGGGAGCAATACTGTTTTTATGGTTACGTAACCCCTAGAATAATTAGTTTGACACGGCATATTAGTCTCACAATTGCCTCAACGGAGTTACTTACGTGCAAAAACTTGGCAATCGAATTAAAAGCGGCGATTTATTCTAGATTTAGCCATGTATTCAATATCGCTGAAAATGGAGAATTCGCTGCAATTGCGGCAGTTATGCACCCCCGCTTTAAAAAAATATGGGTGCCATCATTACATAATGATGCCCAAGGAATTGTGCAACGTGTGGTGAACGAGGCCATCAATTTCCACGGCATTCATCCCGCAGCACTACGGGGCGACAAATTACAAGACGCGGATTTTTTTAATTTTGAAACCGCGGCGCCTACCACACCAGCGGAAGCGGCGGACTCAATGTCGCTAATGGACATTGAACTCATGAAATATTTACATGAACCACTAAATAATAAATTAGAATCATTGGATGGATTTCCTTCAATTAAAAAAACATTCTTGTATTACAATACAGTATTGCCATCATCGGCGCCAGTAGAGAGATTATTCTCTTACGCGACGATAATGGCTTTACCAAAATATAATAGATTGACGGATCAACAGTTTGAATTGCGCGTCATCTGCAAATGTAACTCTGCAATTCGCAGAATTTAATAATAAAAAATTATATTGCACATATTATACATGCATTTATATTTTATATGATGCTTTCACCCGTACACCGCTATATTATCACAGTTTGAAAGGAACACATCATGGTAAGTACAATGCTTCACTAAGGGCCATTCCACGTGAAAACAATCACTGTTTAATATCCGTTGAATACGCGCTAGTGTTATGGAAGAAATGTTTAAAATCCGACTCGCCCGACTGAAATGCGTGTTCGGTCATTTCAGTGAATTCCAGTAATTCGTTCGCGAGAGAACCAATGGCATGACAGGTAAGTTCTATAAGAAGTTATCTTGCACGCCACCTAGCACGACTCGTCTTCGCTTTCCTCCAGGAAGCAGCGAAGACGAGTCGTCACTTACATGCGAGCTGTCGAGCTGAACACATGCCTGCCTAAACGAGAGATAATCCTCGAAGCAGCATTGCCAGCCGACAACACTCTATTAACAATTAGTCGCATGCCCTAAACTCTAATTGGGACACCTTCGTGGCTGCCTGGGAAAGCTACTGATTTTCCAAAGAAAGAGGTAATTAGAACTACGATACACGCGGTCCCGCGGCAATCGACTTATCTGTTTGTCTCGCGGCCACGAGCGTGACGGATTAACGTCTCCCGCGTCTCGAACGCAGGCTCCACCGAGTCACTGCAGAGACTTTAACTCTCTGCAGTAAAAGAAATCAATTGATCCAGACGTAGGTTTGTTCTTACACTCGGATCAACAGCAGTAGAGAACTTACAACTCTCTACGTATCTACGCTAATTTCGACTCGGAATTAGAACAAGCAATTACAGAAACTCAGGTGGTAGTTTATTTAAATTAACACCAGAAATAATATACTGATACAGTCCACAAATTGAATTCACATTAGTAGATAGCGATCGCGAGGACTTCGCGCTCGCTGCCGTCAAGCTTGAACGCATAATATTGACATTAATCTATTGTGCTCTTTGTTCCAGCTCTCAGGACTTCACGCTTCGCCGACGACAGCCGAGCAACAGCTGCTTCGGCGAAAATACTTGAATACAGTATACGTAGTAGTTTATTCCAGCGCCCTACCGGGTTACGCTCGGAGTCCGGCCCTCCTACAATCTTATCTACCTTACACTATCTCCGCATCCTTAACCTATCTTATACTACTTCTTATATCTACTTACACACTACTCGCCTTTCTTTACATCCACTTCTTACAAACCATCTTTACATCCTCATTCTCCTTCCTTCCATCCTTCTTCTTCTTCTCGAGAGAGAGAGCGCAGCCGTATCACACATCCGTCCATCCACTCCTTCATCCTTCCATCCATCCATTCCTCCACCCTTGTACTCCCCCCCTCCTAGCCCAGCCTCCCTTTCTTTTCTCCTCTCTTCCCACCTCCTCATCCACCTTTCTCCCTCTCCTTCTTCATCCAATATCTCCTTTACTTTCTGTCCTACCCCCATCTCCACCTCCTCCCCCTCTTGCACCTCCAACATCCCCCTCCCGCACACCTCCAGAACGTGCTCCCACCTTTCCTCCTCCCCCAAACACCCCCTACACCTCCGCCTGTCCTCCCCCTCCCAATATCTTCCCCCCCTCATTTCATTTCCCAACCTGAACCTAATTACCCTCCTCCATCTGCTCTCTTTCCAGCGCCTGTCCAAGTACTTTGGCACCGCCTCTGTTCTAATTTCCCTGAACCATCTGTTGTATTGGCTCACCCTTATTCTCTCTAGTCGTTCCCTTCCTTTACTCTCTCTATCCATCCTCTCCAGTTCCTCGTACTCCAGTTCACCACTTCCCCTTCGCTCTTCTACCTCCCTCTCTTCCGTTCCTCTCTCCCTCATGAATTCCCTTCTTTCCTCCTCCCATCTGCTACAACTTCTTTCACCGTTCCTTATTGCCCTTCTCCTTACCTCCGCCCTCACTTCCCTCGCCAGCCCTGTTCCACCTCCTCCGTCCAGTCTCTCCTCGTACCTCCACGCCCTTCTTCCCATCCTTCCCCTCAACTCATCCCTCTTCAGCTCCTCTCTCACCATGTACCCCGGCGTCTGTGGATCTAGCCCCATCGTCCACCTCATATATCTTTCCTCTAGCGCCTCCATCCTTCCTCTCCCCTTCCATCCCCACACCTCCACCCCGTAGCCCGCTACCGTCCACACCAAGGTGTCGAACAACCACATTCTCCTTCTCCAATTTCCCGCAAATATTCTCTTCCCCAGTCCCCACACCCTACCCATCACCCTCGCTGCCTTCTTTACCCTGTCCTCCACCTGACCCTCCTGCCCCCCATTCCTTTTAAACACATACCCCAGGTACCTAAACTCCCTCACTTCCTGTATTTTTTCCTTGCCCCACTTCCACTCCACTTTTTTCCTTCTCCCTCCTCCCTTACCGCATCTCATAATCTTAGACTTTTCTATATTTATCTCCAACCCTTTCCTTCCCACATACTCCTTCAGCACCCCCAACATCCTCCTCATTCCTTCCTCATCCTCCGCCATCAGCACCACATCATCTGCATACGCCAGCGAGTGCACCTTCCTTCCCCCTCTTATCTCCACTCCTCCACCGGCCTTTCTCAACTCCCCTTCCATGTCCGCTATCAGGCAGTTAAACAGTGTGGGACTCAGCGGACACCCCTGCCTCAGTCCTCTGCCCGTCCAAAACGCCCCCCCTACTCTCTCGCCCACCCTCACCCTGCTCCTCGTCTCCCTGTAAATTTCCTTTGCCCTCTCCGTCAGGCCTTCCTGTATCCCCATCTTTCCCATCGCCTCCCATACTGCTTCCCTATTTACTCCGTCGAACGCAGCCCTAAAGTCTACAAAGAGCAGTATTACCTTCCCTCCCTTCTTCTGTATTCCCCTATTTATTACCCAGTTCAGCACATATATGTTATCTATGGCCCCCCTCCTTTTCCTGAACCCTGCCTGGTTCTCAGGCAGCAGACCTCTCCCCTCCACCTCCTTCTCCAGCCTCCTATTTAACATCCCCGCGTATACCTTATACAACGTCGGCATAACCGTCACCCCCGTGTACTCTTCTACCTTCCTCCCCATCCCTTTCTTCTTTACTGGCACCACCATCCCTTCCTTCCAATCTTCTGGCCATCCTTGCCCTTTCCATATCCCTTCGCATACTTCCCACGCCGCATCCATCACTCCTTTCCCTGCGTATTTCCACCCTTCCCCATGTATCCCGTCACCCCCCGCCGCCTTATTTCCCTTCAATTCCCTAATTACTTCTTCAAACTCCTCTCTTCTCAGCACCTCCTCTTCTGTCCCCTCCC
Source organism: Trypoxylon attenuatum (assembly GCA_963989405.1). Lineage (NCBI taxonomy): Eukaryota > Metazoa > Arthropoda > Insecta > Hymenoptera > Crabronidae > Trypoxylon > Trypoxylon attenuatum. The sequence goes on along the minus strand of OZ022494.1, from coordinate 1,026,838 downwards.
TCTCCTCCTTCCTTCTCCCTCCACTTAGAACCCTCCACTCTACTCCCCCTAGCAATTTCTTAAAATGCTCCTCCCAATCTGCCATTTCGATTCCTTCTCCATTTCTCTCTCTTCTCTTCCTCTGCCTATTTATTATTCCCCATACTTCCTTGTCCGTCTTTGCCTCCGCCACCTCCCTCATAAACTTTTCCCTCTCCTCTTGTTTTTTCCTCTCGCACATCTCCCTGTATCCCATCTTTTCCTCCCAATACCTCTTCTTCTCACCCCTTCCTCTTCTGCACTTCCTAAGCTCCTCACCGACCTTCCTCCTTTTCTCCCTACATTCTTCGTCATACCAGCCCACCTTTCCCTCCTTTCCCATCTTCATCCCTTTTAGATTCTCTATTTCCTCTCTTACCCTATCTCTCATCTTCTCCCACTTCTCCAGTGTCCCCTTTTCTTCTATTTCCCACCGCTCCGTCCTTTCCCTGTACATTTTTCTCGTTCAATCATCCCACTCTATCCTTCCTCTTCTCCTCCACCTATCTTCCCTTTTTTCCTTTCCCTTTCCTCTTCTCCCCTCTTTCACCGTCTTCACCGATACTATCACCGGGTGATGGTCCGATGCCACCCCTTCTCCCACCTCCATTCTTTCTATCTCTCCGCACTTCCCTGCCTCTACCATCACCAGGTCTATTGTGCTCGCCCCCCTTCCCCCTGTAAATGTGAACTCCCCTTCCTCGTCGCCCCTCATTTTCCCGTTTAGGAAGTCCCACCCCGCTTCTTCTACCCTCCTCCTTAGCTTCTTTCCCGCCTCGTTTATCTTCCGATCCTTCATCCTCCTCCTCCCGCTGTACCCCTCTTGCCATCCCCTATCCTTTCCCTCCACGTCCTCTCCTATCCTCGCGTTAAAATCTCCTCCAATTACAGTTATTTCCCTTTCTTGGCTCTTCCTACCCATCCTTTCCTCCAGATATTTCAACTTACCATCCACATCTCCGCTCATGTACACCCCAATCACCGTCCACATTTTCCCCCCCGCTTCCACCGTCACCTTTACGCACCCCTCCTCCCTTTCTTCCTCCTCCCCCCAATCTAGAACTTTATACCCCTCCCTCACACCCACTATCATTCCCCCCATTGCTCTGCCTTTCTTATTTTTCCTCCTCGCCCCCTGGCATTTCCATTCCCATCCTCGTCGCATGTTTCTCCTCATTGCTTCCCAATCCTTTTCCTCTATCCACGTCTCAATTAGCACCGCTATTCCCCAACCTCTTATCTCTTCCTCTATTTCCCTCCATTTCCCCCTTGCCCCCGCTACGTTCCAGAATCCTATTTTCATCTCCTCCTCCCTCTCTTCACTAACCTTCTCGTATCCTCCGTTCTCCTCCTCCCTCCCTTCTACATCTCCTCTCTCCTTTAATTCCGATTCCCTTCTCCCTCCTTCCTCCCATCCCCCTTTTTTGCCGCTGGTATCCTCCCGTTCCCCTCCTCGCTCCCTTCTACCCTCCTTTGCCCCTTCCCGTTTTTTAAGACCTTTTCCTCCTCGTCCCATTTCCACCATTCTTCCCCTATTCTTATTCTCCCGTATTTTACTTCTACCTCTATCCCCTTCTCCCGCTCCCTCCTTGCCGCTTCGTTCATCCTCCATCTCATTTCCCTCTCGCGTTGTGTTAGGTCGTCTACTATCACTTCGTTCCTTTTACCCAGCTTCCTTTTACCTATCATTACCCTTCGCTTCTCTTCCATGCTTGCCATCCTTTCCCATATCATCCTATTTTCCCTGGTTCCCCCTAGTTCTCTCACCTTCTCTATCTTCACCTCCTCTCCAACCTCTTTCTTCAACCACTCTTCTATTTCCTTCTCCCCTACTTGTCCCTTCGCCTGCCAATTCTTTATTATTATATTCTTCCTCCTCACCTCCCTTTCTTTCCACTCCTCTCTCCACTCCAGTCTCCTCATCCTCTTCTCGATCTCCTGCCCCTCTTCCTCCGACTCCCCCCTGCCCTTTACTACCCTCTCCAACCTCCCCTCTATCCTACTGACCCTTTCTTCGATACTCTCCATTTTCTCCAGTCTTCCTGCCAGTACGCCTATTCTTTCCTCCATTTCTTCCCTATCCTCTCTCCACCTCCTCTCCCTCTCCGCCATTTCTTTCCTTAGTTTCCCAATTTCGCCTTTCACCACCTCTTTGTTCTCTTTCCCCATCTCCACTATCAGCTCCCTTATCTCCCTTCTCATGTCCGTGACCATTCTCTCGACCCTTCCCCCTTCCTCTCCCGGCGACCTCTCTACCTTTTTACTCTTCTTGAACATCCACTGATTGTCCCCCTCCTTCTCTTCCTTCTTCCCACCTCCTTCCCCCTGTTCCTCCCTACCTCTCTTCTTCCACCCTTCTATATACTCTGCCAAATTCCCTTCACTACCTGCTCTACACCTCATCAGTTCGTCCACCTTCCTTGGCCTTCCTTTTGCTCCCTTTTCTTCCCCCATATCAATCAGCCTCTCTCCGCTCTCTCTGTCTGCCCGCCCTGCTTATTCAATACCTTTTTTCTATCTCTTCTCTACCTTACCGCCCTCTCCTTCCTTCCTTCCAGTCTACTTGCCGACCCACCTACCTTTCCTACCTTCCTTACCTTACCCGCCTATAGGTGTCTCCCACTATCACTTCTTACCTACTATCTCCGATATCCCGCTCTTATTCTTTCCTAACCTCCTTTCTCGATCCTACCTTTGCACCTTCTTTTCCCTTTACACACCTTCCGTTCTTCCTGCTTTATTATCTCCAACCACTCCTTTTTACTCCTCCTATCTCCCCTAACGCTTCCTTTCTTCCTACTTCTAATCTCCCTAAATTCTCCTAATCCCTATCTGACACCTGCTATTCCTCACCTGTCGCCTTCGCTACCGCCACCGTACTCGAATACAGTATACGATTAAGCGCAAAATAAAAATCTGAAATCTATCATTGAAATTAACTGTGTGTCGTCTCTCAATTTAATCTCCTGTCATTTCCGCTCCCATACGAACCCTCGAACCGAGTTGCACTTGGCGCGCTATCGCCGAAGTCTCGCAACTATAAAACAATCACTTTTGGCAGCAGGTCCTTCGATTTTGTTTAAATTGTAGTATACTATAGTTTTTGCAAAATAATGGTAAGTTTAATTCATCATTTCGCTGAAATAAAAAACGTTAGAAAAATACGGGATGTTGAAAATCGCGAAAAAGTGCATTTTTGCCAAAACTTGACCCTATAAATGAATTAATATCTCCGAAACTATGGCACTTATCGCGAAGTTTTTTTTTTAAACTATACGAGAAAGAACCGCCCTTTCTGAATATATTTTTGTTTTTGTTATAGCTACCATTTTTCAACCTGAAAATTGTTAGTTAATTTTTATTTTACAAAAACGACGACGTGCTGACGCTTTTAAAAATCTGAAAAAAAATATGTTGTTAGTTGGACTTTTCTCGATCTCTATAGTCAATTTCGTTTTGTTCTTTTCATAATTGTGGTTAGGGTGAAGCTCCAAAGGGAGTCAGGTACGGTTCCAAGCGCCGCGCACTAGAGAATAGACCCTCGGATCGGGTCCATACCACACCTATATTGTTGATTTTACTGAATAACTGGTTTCTGGGTGCGTTTTTACGATTGCTGTTTATCGTATTATTATCTAGTGTTACGAAATAATTTATAGTACAATAATTTATGTTTTTTTCGTCTTTTAACAAATTATGTTAATTATTATAATATTAACAATTTATACAAATTATTATTATCATAATAATTAAATTGGTTATGAATTATCGAACTATAAATTATTTGGTAACACTAGATAATAATGCGATAAACAGCAATCCTAAAATTCACTGATGTGTTGTGTTGTTCTCGAGTGTTTATAATAATTTATAACAAATTTAATAATCATAATAATAATAATTTGTAACCAAACTGTGATCTGATCAACGACCAGATCACAGTTTGTTTAAAAGACGGGGAAAAAACATAAATTATTGTACTATAAATTATTTCGTAACACTAGATAATAATACGATAAACAGCAATCGTAAAAACGCACCCAGAAACCAGTTATTCAGTAAAATCAACAATATAGGTGTGGTATGGACCCGATCCGAGGGTCTATTCTCTAGTGCGCGGCGCTTGGAACCGTACCTGACTCCCTTTGGAGCTTCACCCTGACCACAATTATGAAAAGAACAAAACGAAATTGACTATAGAGATCGAGAAAAGTCTAACTAACAACATATTTTTTTTCAGATTTTTAAAAGCGTGAGCACGTCGTCGTTTTTGTAAAATAAAAATTAATTCACAATTTTCAGGTTGAAAAATGGTAGCTATAACAAAAACAAAAATATATTCAGAAAGGGCGGTTCTTTCTCGTATAGTTTAAAAAAAAAAAAAACTTATGGGGTCAAGTTTTGGCAAAAATGCACTTTTTCGCGATTTTCAACATCCCGTATTTTTTTAACGTTTTTTATTTCAGCGAAATGATGAATTAAACTTACCATTATTTTGCAAAAACTATAGCATACTACAATTTAAACAAAATCGGAGGACCTGCTGCCAAAAGTGATCGTTTTCACGTGGAATGGCCCTAAGAGATCGGCATTATAAGATACACACCAGATTTGATCCGCGGACCGCGTGTACCACCGGTGGTACACCCCATATTCCATCCTCGGACCGCCTGCACCACCGGTGGTACAGACTATTAGTTAATTGCTAATCACTAATTGATAGTCTGTCAGTCTGTCAGTCTGTTACCTAGGTAGTTGGTTAGTCAATTAATGTATCAATTAGGTCGAAAAACATGCCCGATTCAATTTTATCGGACGGATTTCGTCCGATAAAAAATTATCGGACGAATTTTCCTCCGATAAAATCTTATCGCACATGTTTTCCTCCGATAAAATTTTGTCAGACATGTTTTCCCCGTTAAAATTTCATCGGACCTCATTTTTATCAGTTAATGCCCATCCCTGTGCCGGATACCTGCCAGATGCACGTTATTGGAGTATTCGTTGCAGTCGCAAGAGACCATATAACAGCTCTCCGTATGTGCTGATTTGCACTCGTCCGTGCAGTGGCAACATTCGATTACAAATGAACAGCGCTTTATATGCGCTGAGTTGCACTCGCCGGTCCGGTCACAACATTCTATGGAACAGCTCTTCATATGCGCTGAGTTGCACTCGCCGGTGCAGTTGTGACCATCAATTCTAATCGAATAGCTCTTCGTATACGCTGGGTAGCACTCGCCGGTGCAGTTGCAACAGATCATGATACAGCTCTTCTTACATGCTGGGTTGCACACGCCGGTGCAACTGCTACTGTCGATTGCAATCGAGCAGCTCTTCGTATGCGCTGGGTTGCACTCGCCAATGCAGTCACAACAGGTTATGGAACAGCTCTTCATGTGCGCTGGGTTGCACTCACTGTACAGATGTGACTATCGATTGCAATCGATCAGCACTTCAGGTGCGCACTAGTTTGCATTTGGTGCTGCAATTACATCTGGGTGTCCGTCATCCTTGTACATCCTTGTCCAGTTGCATTTCCGACACCTCCTTTCACGTACGGTGGCTCTCTGATGCGTTGACCTCTATTATATCTGCTGTCCACAATTTCGGGCAACATGCAGTCTTCGAAGAACTTCTTCAGATTCGGGTCCATTTCTCTTGCCCAGAATTCGTCGTCCCGAGATATCTGCACGGTCCTCATGCCTTCAGGCGTCCATAAACAAAACAAAGCATTCTTCCTGTTAGTTATACGGAGCTGCCCCTGCATTTGATAATAATAATGCTGATTTTGGTTCAGCTCTCTGCCTCGGTATATCCGTCTGAGTCCAGGAAGCTGCTGTACTGGTTCGTCCGGCGAGAGACCCCTTGCCGATTCTGAACACTTCACTTCTATAACTGTGTCGTCCAGTATGAGCCCATCTGGTGACGCACCCAAGTACGGTAAAGTGGCGTCAATGAAGAGACCACATTGTACGACTGGGATTCCAATGTCCTTCTCAAGTTGTCGCAGAGCGTTCCCCTCGTTTTCCTTTCCGTAATTCACTGCACGCGCAGGTGGCTTTGTCCATAGTAGGTTCCATATCAGGCTTTTCAGCAGCTGGGCCGTAGTCCTTATCGCGTGTCCTTTTTTCATGCGCCGCATTGGAAACTCTGCTTTCCTGCTTGTGCTTCTTCTGTCTCGCCAGTGTACGTTTGTGACGGTCTTCTATTTCTTGCATCATAATCCTCGGTTGCTTGTCCATAGCAAGAGTCAGTCGGCTAAATGCTTCTTGAGTATTGAACTGCACTACAGCAGCGGAAACTCTACTCTCATACGATCCTTTTCGTCCGAAGTTGATTCGCTTGCCCCCGATGAATTTGGCGATGATACTGTTCAAGCTTTCTACAGTGTTATTATTTAATTCGTACAGCAAGCTTTCTGCTTGCGCGAAGAGTATCTGCATTGCTTTTTCCACTTTTTGATAGATTCCAGCTGCCATCAGTTGCGGGACGTAATTTACTTCATCAGGGTTAGCGTATTTCGTACAAGAGTATCCTAATGCTGCACAATCTCGGTGTTCTCCAAAAACGTGGCTCAGTACGTTCCTCAAATCACGCTTCAAATTCATTATCTTCTCTGCGAGTGTGTACTCTTCCTGCTGATACCTGTATTCTGCGGCTTTGTGCGCACCCCTACGCAGGCGGAGTTCATTCTGTTTTACGACATTGCGTAGATCCTTGTGCGACCCTTTCTGAACAATTTGCTTGATCTGCTGGCTCATATTCCTTAGTAAATCATTGCTGCACTCCATTTTTCGCACTTGCACCAGGTAGTCCTTGTAGGAGTCATTGTCCAATATCTTCTTGTAAACACTACTATCCCCATCGGCAATTGATATACAATATATTAGCCCATGAGTCTCTACGCTAGAGTTGAATCCTTCTACGATGCAAGCAGTTTCCATAGCGTTCGAAGTTTGGTGGCGTCCCCAGTTCTTAAAACAACGATGCGTCGTTGGAGCTTCCTTCTTCCTCGCTGCTTTATCGCATATTATGCAGAATTTATTCTTCACGCTGATATGCAACACTCTCTTCGTGTGGTAACCAACAATGGCTCCCGCACCAGATAGGGAACTGTAATCCCCGGTGCGATAAGATCTCTTCATCCAACTACCGTCCGCAACAACCGGGATCATCGCGATGTTGATGTCCGCAAGAATGTCGCCTCTTTCAAGTGCCAGTTCCCGTTCTTCTCGTGCAGCATCTTCCATTTCCGTCTGAGCCGCCAGTGCAAACATATCGATAATTTTGTCCTCGCATTTTTCAAACAGTGTCCTCGACATGCACTTCACGTTGATGCCACCCATCATTTCTTCCAGTTGGTTGTATCCACCACCAGCGAGGATTGTTGCTGCAACTGCACCGTGATTGATGTCCATCATATCGTCATTCTTAGGAGCACAATTTACGTGATCAACGTAACGGCGCATTTGGCATTCTAGCTTATATCGTTTTTGCAGCCCATGTTTTTTAAATCCAGTAATCTTGAAATGTTTGATGCCGCAGTCGATGGCCGAATGATCGCTTAGCTCTTTCAGTTTTTCTAACAAATATGGGATGTCGGTAATATCGAATCCCTCCCGAATTTCTTCTTCCAACTGTTCTCCTTGAGTCCCGCAGGGGAGGACGTCCGGGTAAAGGCTTCGGCCGACCCTGGAGACGTCCTTTGGGGTGTAGCGTCCCCACGTGGCCCGAAGCGCTAGCTCACCAGTGCTGGGGGACCTTGGCTCCCAAACTGGTAGTGCCGAATGCACGAGTGGTCAAACCAGTGGCCATGTTAATACTGGTACCGCGGGGGCCGGATGTTGATCCTTTTCCCCATCCCTTTCCAAGTCCTCCGGCCATCTGGTTGTTGGACTCGCGGGGGTAGTGGTTAACCCATATGCTCGGGTAGGGACCCTCGAGGGTCCCGGCGTGTGAGTTGCGTACCAACAACTCGGGTGTCGACCTGCATAGTCGACAGGGTGTGGATAGTCACCCGGCTCCACCAGTAGTTTGCCTTCGGCCAGGACCCATGTTGTGCAACTGGTAGGCTACCTGCTTCGGCGGGTGCCGCGCTGATTGGGCAGTATCCCAATCCCTCGCCCATGGGGGCCGTCTCGGTAAGGGCCTCGCGCCAGGTACGGGACGTTAAACTGCAGACTCTGTCTGTTCTCCTTGAGTCCTTTCCGCAACGAAGTTACATTCGGAATCATTCCCAGTTACTTCTTCATTCGGCGTGTCAATTCTCTGCTCAATAGTTTTCATAGCCTTTCCTTCAAAGTTTTTCCAATTTGTTTCAATTTCTTCGTCCATGCCTTCTTCAATTTCTTCTAGTATTCCTTCTTCAATTTCGTCTTCGATTGCTTCTGGAATTTCTTCTAGTATTTCTTCTTCAATTTCCTCTTCCATTCCTTGTTCAAATTCCTTTTCCATTCCTTGTTCAAATTCCTCTTCCAATGTTTGTTCAAATTCGTCTTCCATTCCTTCTTCAATTTCCTCTTCTGTTGCTTCTGGAATTTCTTCATGTATTTCTTCTTCAATTTCTTCTTGCACGATGTCATGATTTTGTAATAATTTTCTACTTTCGTTTTCTACCAATGTGCCTGCAAGAAGCTTAAAGGGCGTACCCGCATGCGTGTTTGCATGCACCACGCTGCTTTCGCCCTTAATGACTGCTACCTTACCTGTAGCTACCAACTTATCTACGCGCCGTTGTATAGTTCGTCTAAACATACATAAACCGAATAAAAAACATGCACATTCATTTTTATCTGAGAAATATGGAGCACAAATGAAAAGCGAACAGAGCGAAAACGACCATATTTGAGAAAACACAAAAGTTGATTTCTAGTCCTTGCCCAGTAGTGAATAATGTAACGTTTAGATGTAACAATTAATCCGGTTGTATACATACAATATTTTTTGTACAATGCGATTCGTTGCCTTCTGGATGGTCTTAAACTACGTATTGCGAACGCCAATCGAAGCCCAAAAGTCTGGGATCAGAATAACAAAATCTGAACCCTTTTGCAGATAACAGTGTCTGATGAATTCGACAGAAATGGAAACGGTATGAAAATTATTCTTAAATCACATTAATATTCGATTTACATAGTCCAATCTGAGATTTCTGTAGGAACAGAGAAAGGTTCGAGCCTGAAAAAAATTAGAGGCATTTTCGGATTCACCCTTACAAATACTCACTGTTTAATATCCGTTGATACGCGCTAGTGTGGTGGAGAGAAATGTTTTAAAGCCGACTCGCCCGACTGAGTTGCATGTTCGGTCATTTCCGTTAATTCCTGCAAATTCGTACGCGAGAGAACCAAAAGGCGGAACAGGTAAGTTCTATAAGAAATTATCTTGCACGCCACCTAGTACGACTCGTCTTCGCTTTCCTTGAGAAAGCACCGAAGACGAGCCGTCATTCGCATGACAACAGCCGAGCTGAGCACAAGTCCTCTCTCGAGCGCCGATCCTCGACGAGATCTTACCAGCCGACAGTACTTGCTTTGCGAGTATTTGCATGCCATCCAGCTAATTTGGAATACCTTCGTGGCAGCCTTGGGAAGATATCAAGTTCCTAAACGAAAGAGACAATTCGAATCACGATTATCGCGGTAGCGCGATAATCGGCTCATCGATTGTTTCGTGGCCACGAGCGTGACGGCTTACCGTCTCGCGCGTCACGAACGCAGGCTCCACCGAGTCACTGCAAAGGCTTTAAGTCTCTGCAGTAGCCGAAATTACTTTGATGAAAGGGAGATCATTCTCCTGCATATAGATCAAAACGCGCAGAGGATTTACGACCCTCTGCGTGCACAAAATAGTTTCGACTCGTGTCAGGGATGGTCGAAGGGTCGTCTAATTAAGGTCACACTACTAGGGTATTTTAGTATCTGTATTGTAGTTCTGTCAGTCGTGGTAAAGTTGGTCAGTTTAGGGTCGAGAGCTAATTCGTAAGTGTCCGAGTCGTCGTCGTGGGTCCAGCGTCGTAAGGTGTTGCGTCGGAGTAGGGAGAGCAGTGTCAGCGTTTTGGGTCCAGTGGCGTCCGTTACACTCGGAATTAAAAAAAAGAATCAATTGAAACCAGGTGTTAGTTTAATTAAAATTAACATCCGAAATTGACACAAATCATACAGTCTGCTTTGATCGAATTAGGAGAGAGCGATTGCGAGTGCTTCGCGCTCGCCGTCGTTACGTTCGAGCGCTCATAATATTGACGCCTAATTCTATTGTGCTTTTGTTTCCAGACTCACTGGATTTAACGCGTCGCCGGAGCCAGCAGCCTCGACGACCACGAACCTACCTAATAGTATTATATGAATAAAATAAAATCGTGTGATTATTGAAATTAACTGTGTGTCCAATAAAATTTACTCTCCTTCATTTCCGCTTCCACAAACGAATCCTGGAAAGAAGTTGTACTTCGTGCACGAACGCCGAAGTCGAGCAACTATAAACAGTTTAGAATAAATTAGTTGAGAAAAAGAACGATCAAATATCATAGATTGTGTAATAACAAAAACAAAGCATACATCTTGTAATTGAACCAATCTGAAAAACAACAAATCCTTAATGATTAATTTTGTTTTTTAATTACCTATATATCATGAATTTTCTTATGTAATAAAGAAAAAAGTTTGTATAATTTACTGTCGATTTATTAACCTCCTTCCTACTTCGACTTTCGCGTAAATATATCGCTGCCGTTTCAGTAAAACTTCAGTAATTCATTTTTTATATTGCAATTCTATAAACCATCCATATATTTGATTTGCGGAAAGAGGTGGTCACTCGTCCAGGTTGCGACTTCCGATCGGAATGTCATAACACTATAGGTAGCAATTGACATGTGCGCTCGATTCGCTTTTGTCTCCGCGTTCTCTCAGTGTCCACGTGTGAAATCAGTACAAATCGGCAACTCGACACGTTCACTCCTTTTGAATCCGCGTGTGGTTTAGTCGAAAAGTAGTGAAGTATCGAGTTGTGGTTTTGTCAGATTTTTTCAAAAGTGCAATTGCAAATACGGTAGTTTTGTGATTGCAATACGGTAGTGTAGGTTAAGGATAGCTGTAAGAAAGTTTTCAGTTTTGTGTTTTCTCATGGGGCGCCCGAGCGTTGTGGTTCGTCTCTGACGTGCATTCTTCTTTGTTTTTGGACAGCGAGCGTTTGACGAGTCTGCGTGAACAGGGAGTGGTTGACGAGCGTTTGCACGAGCAACATGTTACAAAGTCCGTGTTAACCTTTGTCTTAATTTCTATCGTTTATTAAATAATAACTTGTGACGAAGCGTTTGTTGACCCGCTCCGTCACCGCCCACCTCCGCGGAATCTAACCGCGCACGCCGGACCGGGGGGGAGCTCGCGTTCCGAAGGGCCAAGCACTCGCACCGACGAATAAACAATATTAACCCTTTTTCGCTCTTGTGTATTTAAGTCTCAGGAAAACCCGGTGGGGTCGGCCGGATTGATCACCCGGTCGACACCCCGATAGACCACGGCCGACGATCAGCTGGAGATACGAGGAGTCGCAGAGCAGCCACCAGGGGAAGCAGCACAACCCGAGGGATCGAGGCCGCAGAATCGATAACCAAAATAGGACAGGACCCACCACCTGTCGGCCGCCGGGGGACCTTTCTAGCGCAACCACCCCAAGTCTAGGCGGCGTCACTAGCGGCATGGGCCCGCGTCTCCGACCGCGTGCTAACCTGCGACACTCGACTTCCGGCGTGCGTAGTGATCAGTCACATTTGCGTCTCAATAGTATTTCTTCTTTCTGACCTTAAGATAGATTGAGTTGGTGATTTAGAGATCCGATTAGAGTCCCTCGGCCGCGTTCAGTGTACTTTGGCGGTGATTTTCGGCCGTGTGGAACGAGACCAAGGAGCTGTGTAGCAGGTTAGCAGGTGGGCGGAGACGGTAAGTGGCGCATTTCTTCCTTCTTGCGTTTCCTTGGTGTGCGTGCGATCGTTGTGGGGTCTCGGTGCGGTTCGGTGCAGCGCTTGGGAGAGAATTTCTTTGTGGTCAACGGGTGCTAGAGTCCTGGGGGGTAACGTACCGGGGAAACAAAGTCGCAGTGCTAGAGCGACGGCTTCGAGGGGGGGCCCCGGCCCTCGGAGGCCTCATCGGGTACAGGCCATAGCTGTATTAGGACCACAAAGGAATTCTCGCCCGAAAGAAGTGTGTAAACTCCCCGGTTCAAGTCGAGTCTTTTGTTAAGAGCGTGCGGCCGCGTTAACGGCGTGCATTGGCGAGCGGGCCTGTGATTGGCCGCGAGGAACACGCGACGGACGAGCGGCCCTGTGATTGGCCGCGAGGAACACGCGACGCGCGAGCGGCCCGGTGATTGGCCGCGGATCAAAATTCGAACAAGACGGGATTCTCGAGCGGAAATCGGCGACCGGCCTCGGCGGCCATCTTGTGAACCAGTGCGACTGGCCACTACTTATGGAATAAATTCGTTTACTCGTTCTTTCTGTTCAATTTGCTTATTTCGCGGTTATTTCTCGGTGTGTTCTTTGCATGCGTGATTTTCAGGACAAAATATTGTACTCGGCCGTTGTCACCGTACTGCGGCGGCCGAGCCAGACTGCGCTTTCCCTCGGGCTCAGCCTGGACCCAAACGACCTAGACCGGAGTTAGCCGTGCCGGATAAGACGAGCCTGTTTACCGTCCGCGATTCGGTCCAACATCCTAGCTCGCACCTTCATTAATAAATAGTGGTCCTTTCGGGGGCCTGGCGCCCAACCGCGGGTTAGGCGAATCGCGGGGAAATCAGCGAGGGGCGAACATCGAACCTCCTTTTGCGAACGCTTTCGGCCGCGTGGGCGGGTACGGCCGGCGGCGCGCGCGGATCGTCGTCGCAAACTATAATTCATTTCCTATAGTAGTGACACGCGAGCTCAGTGAAGTAGAGATTACAAGATGGAAGGAGCATATCATTACTCTGGTTTGACGGGCAAAGGGGGCCGTTACAGACTAGGTGCTAGACAACTATCCAGGAACCACAAATGCCGACAACGGTAAGTTGACTAGATACTATATTACTCATCTGTTGTATCAAACTTATGTTCTTTATTATTCTTACGTTCACTTACCGTATTTGTACAATGACTATCAGGTGATGTTTATTTCATCGTAGCACGGGCGAAAACGACCAATTTTGATAGCATGTCATCCGTTTTTGATAAAATCCATATCTTGTAATGTTGCGGATTCACTAACCTCCGCGAATATATTAGATCGTCAACTCGGCTATAATCCTTAGTACGTAAGACCATCGAGCGTGGCAGCATTGATCAGCGGTCGATGCTGATCGATGCACCAAGCGTCGCCACGCATGCGCAGCGCGTTTCTTATCAGCACGTAGAGCATCGACCCGCTCAGCGGCCATTATTGATCCAACGCTTGCGATCAACGTTTCGGTGCTTCGTTTTCTGCGCGAATTATTGATAAAGTACGACGTGTGTGCAACTCATTGTAGTTTAGGTTGTGAAGTGCAACTCCTCCGAAAGCGCGAGTGTTCGTGCTTCGGTAAGCTTTACGACCCACGTGTGCTCTTGTTTCAAATAAAGCCTCATCTCTGTGCTCATCTCAACTCAGTGCTTTCATATTTCCGTGACTCAGCCCTCGATGATCTTCGCTTTAATTGTACCGAGTGCATCGCGATAATTTAGTGCAAATCTCTAACATGTAATCTATGCGAAATGATGATGGGTAAATAAAAGATTTTAAAAAAATTCGTGATAAGGTAATTACTTATAATTCAGTTTTCTTCTTATCTTGCACGCCACCTAGTACGTCTCGTCTTCGCTTTCCTTGAGAAAGCACCGAAGACGAGCCGTCACTCACATGCGGACCACCGAGCTGAGCACTAGTCCACTATCGGGAGCTAATCCTCGACGAGACACTGTCAGCTAACGATACTTGACTCTCAAGTACTTGCATGCTGTACATCTGTTTCGGAACACCTTCGTGGCAGCCTCTGAAAATATATCACATTTTCAGCAGCAAGAAATAATTAGACTCCCGATTGTCGCGGTCTCGCGATAATCGGCACATCTATTGTTTCGCGGCCACGGGCGTGACGGCTTACCGTCTCGCGCGTCACGAACGCAGGCTCCGCCGAGTCACTGCACAGACGTTCCCACTCTGCCGTAACCGAAATTGATAGATCCAGAGAGAATTATTCTCTTACACGGATCAGATCACACAGAGGATTTACAACCCTCTGCGTAATCAAAGGACCGCAAGCACCGAAACGTTGATCGCAAGCGTTGGATCAATAATGGCCGCTGAGCGGCTCGATGCTCTACGTGCTGATAAGAAACGCGCTGCGCATGCGTGGCGACGCTTGGTGCATCGATCAGCATCGACCGCTGATCAATGCTGCCACGCTCGATGGTCTTACGTACTAAGGATTATAGCCGAGTTGACGATCTAATATATTCGCGGAGGTTAGTGAATCCGCAACATTACAAGATATGGATTTTATCAAAAACGGATGACATGCTATCAAAATTGGTCGTTTTCGCCCGTGCTACGATGAAATAAACATCACCTGATAGTCATTGTACAAATACGGTAAGTGAACGTAAGAATAATAAAGAACATAAGTTTGATACAACAGATGAGTAATATAGTATCTAGTCAACTTACCGTTGTCGGCATTTGTGGTTCCTGGATAGTTGTCTAGCACCTAGTCTGTAACGGCCCCCTTTGCCCGTCAAACCAGAGTAATGATATGCTCCTTCCATCTTGTAATCTCTACTTCACTGAGCTCGCGTGTCACTACTATAGGAAATGAATTATAGTTATTATTTAATAAACGATAGAAATTAAGACAAAGGTTAACACGGACTTTGTAACATGTTGCTCGTGCAAACGCTCGTCAACCACTCCCTGTTCACGCAGACTCGTCAAACGCTCGCTGTCCAAAAACAAAGAAGAACGCACGTCAGAGACGAACCACAACGCTCGGGCGCCCCATGAGAAAACACAAAACTGAAAACTTTCTTACAGCTATCCTTAACCTACACTACTGTTGGAAAATTTGGAAGCGCACACAGTCGTGCTAGTCGGGAGGTCTGGTTTTCGTCAGGACAACGAGCCGTCGGAAAACTACGCGCTAAGGGCATCGTAAAACCCCCACACGGACGGGCCCAAGGAGGTCCTTATAAGGGAGGCCAACCGTGCCAAGCCATTCATATATCTTCTGAAGCCAACGACGAAACACTTACTTTTGTACACGCGTTTGACTACGAGAGTCGTCTTGTTAATATACTCTGTTCGCACACTTTTATCGTTTAACTCAGTTCGCGCCTATTCCAACCGCTCTGCGCTTCGATTTGTTCCTAACAAATCAGAAGCGGGATACACCGCGAGTGAACGTGCAGTGTGTGTGCATTGTGCAAGTGTGCAAGTGTGTAGTTAATCATTTGAAAGATGAGTCATTCGCAACGCGCATCTGACGAGGAAAACCACCCCTCGACTAAGCGCGAAGAGCAACGCGACCGAAGCCGCCGTAACCGAAATGATAGGGAGGATCGATCGAGATCGCGCACACCACCGTCGGGCCGGGAAGATCGTGAGGGCCGAGAGCATTGTTGTCGCCATCGGGATCGATCGTCGTCGCGCCCTTCAAGCTCGCGGTCGCGTAGATCTCCAGGACGCTCGCGTTACGGTGACGAACAGTTAATCCCAATCTTCGACCCGGAAGTGCAGGACATCACGGTAGAAGATTGGATTAGGCAGGTAGACGACCTGGCATCCGTGTACGATTGGGACGATCGTACAGTGATGCGCCTAATTATTACGCGATTGGAGGGCCACGCCAAGGGATGGTTCGACACTCGCAGGAAGAGATCCTCGCAGTGGCGCGAGATCAAGGTGCTGTTGGTCGCCCGTTTCCGTCGCCCAACAAGCGTTGGCAAATTGTATCGAGATGCCATTCTCTACGAGGCCAGTCCAGGGCAGAGTTTGGGGGATTATTGCCACGAGAAATTACACCGGTTTGACAAGATCGAGAGGGAGTTCCCAGACCGTCATTTGGTGGACCTCGTAATCGACGGCATACCGGATCAAACGGTGGCAAGGGCGGTTCGCTCAGCGCAGGCGGACAATCCGGATTCCCTATATTCATATATGATGACGATGGGACGTATGCCCGGCGAGAAGCAACCGAAGGACCGATTTGCGAAGCCGAAGGACCGACGGCCGAGGAAGTCGTCTCCATCGAGCGGGAAGACAAAACCGCGCGAGAAGGGAGGCTGCTCAAGATCTCCTTCATCGGCAGCAGAATCAAAGGAGCGCCGATGTTACACCTGCGGAGAATTAGGACACATTGCGAGGACATGTAAGCAGCGCAAGGGTGAGAAGTCGCAGGATGCAGGCAGGAAGGCCGACGGTCAGCAGCAGAAAAAGGTATTGTCAATCGGGCTCAGTACCCTGAATAAAAATATATTTAGGACGCCGATACGAATAAACGGCACCTACATAGATAGTTTAATTGACACGGGAAGCGCATGTACCCTGATACGCTCCTCGGTAGCGAGGGAACTCCGCGTTAGGTTGGCTGAGGACAAAAGCGTCGTATTAAAAGGATTTAGCGGTCAAGCAATTACGACAGGTCAGGTAGCACCGCTCAGAGTTAGGGTACAAAGCGCTACAGCCGACGTTCGCTCGTATGTTGTCCCTGACGCGTGCACGACGGAGAAGATTATCGTAGGTCGAGACTTCTTGCAGCAGGAACATATCGTGATGACGAAACGAGGGAACCGCGTAATATTTCGGGAAATCGCCGCGGGGGAAAACTTAGCTGAACCGACAACCGACGTGTTTGCGGTTAGCGCGGATATAGAGTTAGCTTTCGGAGAGATCAGCAGTAAGACTCGTCGGGCGTGTGCCGCCCTGATTGAGGAATTCCGCGATTGCACGTCTTCGTCAATGCGTGACCTCGGGAAGACGAACGCGACTTCAATCGAGATTCGAGTGACAACGGACGTGCCGGTCGCATATCGACCGTATCGACTCGCTGAGCCGGAGAAGCGCGTTGTTCGGGAGATCGTGGCCGAATTGCTCGAGAACGGCATAATTCGGGAATCTGAGTCCCCTTACGCCAGCCCGATCACGCTGGTTAGAAAGAAAACGGGAGACTTTAGGATGTGCGTCGATTACCGCAAACTAAACGCCGTGACGATAAAGGACAAATACCCGTTGCCACTAATCGACGACCAGTTGGATAAACTCGGCGGAAATAATTATTTTACGGGATTAGATTTAGCGTCCGGCTATTATCAGGTACCCGTCGCCGAAGGGTCGGTCGACAAAACAGCGTTTATTACCCCTGAAGGCCACTATGAGTTTTTGAGGATGCCATTTGGTCTTTCCAACGCGCCCGCCGTATTCCAACGGTTAATGGACAGGGTATTGGGTCGGCTTAAGGATAGCATCGCGTTTCCGTACCTCGACGACGTTATTATTCCGTCTCGAACAAAGGAGGAGGGTCTCGAGAGACTTCGTCGGGTCCTAGAAGCGTTTCGCGCACATGGTCTAACTCTTAAGTTAGAAAAGTGCTCGTTCTTTAAGAAAAGTATCGAGTATCTCGGACGAGAGGTTAGCGCGGAGGGCGTGAAACCCGGTCGAAGGAAAATAGAAGCGATGCTAGGGATGCCACCTCCGGAAACAGTAAAACAAGTGAGGCAATTTCTGGGCTTGGCTAGTTATTTCCGGAAGTTCGTCAAGGGGTACGCGACAATCGTAGAGCCGTTAACGAGACTAACTAGAAAAGATGTCGCGTGGGGATGGCAAGAGCCGCAGCAGAAAGCGTTTGAAGAGGTGAAGCGAATTCTGACGTCCAGGCCCGTGCTATCCGTATTTAACCCGGAACTACAAACGGAATTGCATACGGATGCTAGTTCCTTAGGCGTAGGAGCGATGTTGATGCAACGGATGGAAGACGGAAAGATGACAGTCGTGGCGTATTACAGTAAACAAACGACGGCCGATCAGCGATGCTATCACTCGTACGAGTTAGAGACGATGGCTGTTGTGTTTGCGCTTAGGCATTTTCGGGTCTATTTGTTGGGTCTAGAATTTAAGGTATTAACTGACTGCAATGCGTTGAGGACGACTTTCTCAAGAAAAGATTTATTGCCACGGGTCGGCCGCTGGTGGTTGGAGGTACAAGAGTATACCTTCGAGATAGAATACCGGCCTGGGACACGGATGGCTCATGTGGACGCACTTAGTCGCAACCCCCAGCCGACCGCTCTTGAAGTCTTTTCAGTGGACATCACCGAAGCCGATTGGATTACTGCCGCCCAGATGCAGGACGATCAATTGGCCCGAATTCGAACGATCCTGCAGACTAAAAACAAGACGTCGGAAACTAAGCATTACTTTACGGAATATGAGATCAAGCGAGGAAAGCTCTACCGACGTCTCAAGGACGGCGACACCGCATGGGTGGTACCTAAGTTGGCGCGATTGCAAATATGTAGATTATGCCATGACGACGCGGGACACCTGAGCGCTGACAAAACCTTGGAGCGCATGCAACGGAACTATTGGTTCGCTGGGATGCGGCAGTTCGTTGCCAAATATGTGCAAGCTTGTCTGAGTTGCGCATATTACAAACACACTGCAGGGAAGAAGCAGTGCAAATTGAACAGCATTGAGAAGGTGCCAGTGCCCTTTCATACGGTGCACATTGATCATGTGGGCCCGTTTGAAACGAGTCGTAAGCGGAGCAAGTACCTGCTCGTGGTTGTGGACGCGTTTACCAAGTTTACCGTCATCGAGCCAGTCAAGGACCAACGAACGCGCCACGCGGTAAAGGTGCTTTCGAATCTCGCTTACCTGTTCGGGTCACCGACGCGGATCATTAGCGACCGGGGGACATGCTTCACGTCACGCGAGTTTAAGGCTTTCTGTGATGCCTTCGGAATTAAGCATGTTTTGAATGCCGTAGCTACACCCAGGGCGAACGGACAGTGCGAGCGCTATAATAAAACGATCGTTGACGCGTTAGCCACTACTGCGGCCGGTGGGGATTCCAGGGATTGGGACAAACACGTCAAGAAGATACAAAGCGCGTTGAACACTATGTTCAACAAAGGAATCAACACAACACCTATGAAGGCACTTATTGGCTGTGACGTTAGAAGTATGGCTGAGGGGCACATACTGAGTGCGGTACGAGGGGAAATGGATCGCTTGGACTTACAGCAGTTGC
The DNA here is from genome assembly GCA_963989405.1 of Trypoxylon attenuatum. Classification (NCBI taxonomy): domain Eukaryota; kingdom Metazoa; phylum Arthropoda; class Insecta; order Hymenoptera; family Crabronidae; genus Trypoxylon; species Trypoxylon attenuatum. Next base: position 1,007,560 of record OZ022494.1, on the reverse strand, counting down.
GGGGTGAGATATCGCGTCATATCACCGAAGACCAGCGGAACCAAAAAGAGAGGTATGATCGTGGAAGACGGGATGCACGACAGTACTCAGTAGGCGAATTGGTGCTGGTTCGGATCACCAGCGAGCCCGCAACTGGAGGTAGTCGAAAACTCTTGCCGCGATGGAAGGGGCCTTTTCGTATCAGAGTCGTTCTACCAAACGATAGATATGAAGTAGAGGACCTGCGGGAGGGAGCGAGGCGCATTCGTACCGTGGTGGCGGCGGATAAGATTAAACCGTGGATCGCCATCCAAGGAGACGGTCAGGGGGATTAGGAAATCCGAGCCCATTAGTCCGCCAAGTGCGAAAGGGGGACTTTGTGTATCGCCCTGTGGTGATCGCCCAAATTTAAATTGTGTTGCTGATTCCTTTTCGCAGAAAACCAAGGAGAATTGAGTACCCAAGAAGCAGTGGTTGGGGCAGCAACTACCTGCGGAGGGTGTGGAGGTTTCGACGAGGAGGCCCCAGGAGAGAGAAGGAGGGGGGGGGGGCGCGTCGACAACATCGAAATGAACAAGGACCGAACAGCTGGGACCAGGACAGCCCGCAAATACAGCGCCGCAGACGAGTGGTCTGACACGGCGGCGGGTCTGACACCAGCAGGTCAACTTTATGGGCGAGCGATCGCCAACTGCCCAGCGATGCCCACGGACACCGAACACCCGAGAGTAGAAGGGGGTGGACGTCGGGGTATCTGAGGCAGTCCGTATTGAATCTAGGATTCTCTGAGCGACTGCGGGAAAAACTGAGAGTCTCCAAGGCAGTCCGTATTGAACCTAGGGTTCTCTGAGCGACTGCGGGACGACGGATGTCTCCAAATACAGTCCGGATTGAACCTGGTATTCCCTGAGAGGCAACGAATCGCCCGTATCGAATCCAGGGTTCTCTGAGCGACTGGGAGACGAAAGCCGCAAAGGGGTCTAGTATTCTCTGAGTGACTGAGGAGCCGCGATCGGCTAGGATCCAGTCCGTATTGAATCTAGTACCCAAGGCTGTTGATAATGAAAAGAGATCGGAGCAACAAGGAAATCACCAGCAAGGAATGGAGTACGAGAGGTCGCCAATCCATCGGCCAGCCACAGAACACCAAGTGGCAACGGCAGCAGCCTCCAGGTAGCAGGAGGTGGAAGTATTGGCGGCTGAGAGATGTGGGACGAGGGGCGAAAGCGAGTCTCTCGCAGTCGCCCACCATCAAGCTAAGTTACCACTACCTATTGAATGATAGTGATTACCATGATAGGAATTAATGCCGCTTTAACTGTTGTAGGAGATATCGTCTGGGACAGACGTATAGTCAGATTGGCCGAGTGTTGGAAAATTTGGAAGCGCACACAGTCGTGCTAGTCGGGAGGTCTGGTTTTCGTCAGGACAACGAGCCGTCGGAAAACTACGCGCTAAGGGCATCGTAAAACCCCCACACGGACGGGCCCAAGGAGGTCCTTATAAGGGAGGCCAACCGTGCCAAGCCATTCATATATCTTCTGAAGCCAACGACGAAACACTTACTTTTGTACACGCGTTTGACTACGAGAGTCGTCTTGTTAATATACTCTGTTCGCACACTTTTATCGTTTAACTCAGTTCGCGCCTATTCCAACCGCTCTGCGCTTCGATTTGTTCCTAACACTACCGTATTGCAATCACAAAACTACCGTATTTGCAATTGCACTTTTGAAAAAATCTGTCAAAACCACAACTCGATACTTCACTACTTTTCGACTAAACCACACGCGGATTCAAAAGGAGTGAACGTGTCGAGTTGCCGATTTGTACTGATTTCACACGTGGACACTGAGAGAACGCGGAGACAAAAGCGAATCGAGCGCACATGTCAATTGCTACCTATAGTGTTATGACATTCCGATCGGAAGTCGCAACCTGGACGAGTGACCACCTCTTTCCGCAAATCAAATATATGGATGGTTTATAGAATTGCAATATAAAAAATGAATTACTGAAGTTTTACTGAAACGGCAGCGATATATTTACGCGAAAGTCGAAGTAGGAAGGAGGTTAATAAATCGACAGTAAATTATACAAACTTTTTTCTTTATTACATAAGAAAATTCATGATATATAGGTAATTAAAAAACAAAATTAATCATTAAGGATTTGTTGTTTTTCAGATTGGTTCAATTACAAGATGTATGCTTTGTTTTTGTTATTACACAATCTATGATATTTGATCGTTCTTTTTCTCAACTAATTTATTCTAAACTGTTTATAGTTGCTCGACTTCGGCGTTCGTGCACGAAGTACAACTTCTTTCCAGGATTCGTTTGTGGAAGCGGAAATGAAGGAGAGTAAATTTTATTGGACACACAGTTAATTTCAATAATCACACGATTTTATTTTATTCATATAATACTATTAGGTAGGTTCGTGGTCGTCGAGGCTGCTGGCTCCGGCGACGCGTTAAATCCAGTGAGTCTGGAAACAAAAGCACAATAGAATTAGGCGTCAATATTATGAGCGCTCGAACGTAACGACGGCGAGCGCGAAGCACTCGCAATCGCTCTCTCCTAATTCGATCAAAGCAGACTGTATGATTTGTGTCAATTTCGGATGTTAATTTTAATTAAACTAACACCTGGTTTCAATTGATTCTTTTTTTTAATTCCGAGTGTAACGGACGCCACTGGACCCAAAACGCTGACACTGCTCTCCCTACTCCGACGCAACACCTTACGACGCTGGACCCACGACGACGACTCGGACACTTACGAATTAGCTCTCGACCCTAAACTGACCAACTTTACCACGACTGACAGAACTACAATACAGATACTAAAATACCCTAGTAGTGTGACCTTAATTAGACGACCCTTCGACCATCCCTGACACGAGTCGAAACTATTTTGTGCACGCAGAGGGTCGTAAATCCTCTGCGCGTTTTGATCTATATGCAGGAGAATGATCTCCCTTTCATCAAAGTAATTTCGGCTACTGCAGAGACTTAAAGCCTTTGCAGTGACTCGGTGGAGACTGCGTTCGTGACGCGCGAGACGGTAAGCCGTCACGCTCGTGGCCACGAAACAATCGATGAGCCGATTATCGCGCTACCGCGATAATCGTGATTCGAATTGTCTCTTTCGTTTAGGAACTTGATATCTTCCCAAGGCTGCCACGAAGGTATTCCAAATTAGCTGGATGGCATGCAAATACTCGCAAAGCAAGTACTGTCGGCTGGCAAGATCTCGTCGAGGATCGGCGCTCGAGAGAGGACTTGTGCTCAGCTCGGCTGTTGTCATGCGAATGACGGCTCGTCTTCGGTGCTTTCTCAAGGAAAGCGAAGACGAGTCGTACTAGGTGGCGTGCAGAATTATTTCTTATAGGACTTACCTGTCATGCCTTTAGTTCTCTCGCATACGAATTGCTGGAATTAACCGAAATGACCGAACACGTATCTCAACATTTCTTTTCACAACACTAGCGCGTATTAACGGATATTAAACATAAACATTTCCACTCGCTTTGGAGTCCTCTTCAGTGGGATAACAAATTTCGGTTGTAATAAATTTAAATTAAATTATAACATCAAGTTTCGCATAGAGAATCAATAGGTCGTTATTGGCGGAAGACTTGCTTGCGTTAGTTTCTTGTTACGGATTTCGTGTCTCTCTTAATGTGTGTTACTTACTTAAAATAAAGTTACGTACAATTAGATTGGATGTACGTCTCCTGTAGAACGAGTGTTTAAATTCTGGATATCTGTTGTATTGTTAAGGGGGTACGCTAGGTCCTACTATTATCGACAAAATCCCTAGATTTACCGACGCAATCATGCGAAAATAGGTTTTAGAATTGAACAGGATTTTTTGTTTCATAAAGCGTATTTCGGACCGGGGCAGGGCTCATTTGAAAGAGGAAGGCTCAATGAAGGAAGCTCTACTCGCGGTTTCAACAAATTCGATTTACATCATATGACAATAATGTGACAAAGTAGGGCAAAAATCGACAAAATGTAACCTTGAAACTGCTTGACACTAAGCCTTTTTACGCCATTGTATGTGTATCCTAAACTAAATCGCGAGTAGAGCTTCCTTCATTGAACCTTCCTCTTTCAAATGAGCCCTGCCCCAGTCCGAAATACGCTTTATGAGAGAAAGAATCCTGTTCAGTTCTGTCAGGAGTATCTGAACAAGGATTTTTGGCGTACTATGGATAATGTAGAGCAACTTTAGTTGCCTTGGCGCGTAGCAGATGGCGCTTCGAGAGAATGCTTACTACGACGAAATTCATATCGAACTTGTCTGGGCCTTGATGGAAACTCCCGTGGAGCCGTATTGGATACGAATCTGGGCGAAAATGGGGTTTAGAATTGAACAGGATTTCTTTCCTAAATGAGCATGTTTGGGACTGCGGAAGGGCTCATTGGAAAGCGGAACAATCAATGAAGGAAGCGGTACTCGTAGTTTCTACAAATTCCATTACGATATAATAAATAAAATGTTTCAAAGTGAGAGAAGAATCAACAATGCGTGTCGATAGAAGTCCCCTAAAAGCGCGGCCACATGTCGCGCCAACTACAGGGATGTGGCCGCGCCTTTAGGGGACTTCTATCGACACGTATTGTTGATTTTTGTCTCACTTTGCACAACTTTATTCAAATAATGGCAATGTAATTATTATAAACTACGAGTACCGCTTCCTTCATTGCTTCTTCCTCTTTCCAATGAGCCCTTCCGTAGTCCCAAACATGCTCATTTAGGAAAGAAATCCTGTTCAATTCTAAATCCCATTTTCGCCCAAATCCGTATCCAACGCGGATGCACAGAAGTAAATTGAACAGGATTTCTTCCCTAAATGAGCATGCTTGGAACTGCGGGAGGGCTCATTGGAAAGAGGAAGAATAAATGAAGGAAGCGGCACTCATAATCTTTAAAAATTCCATTGCTATTATCTCAATGAAGCTGTTCAAAGTGGAACAACAATCTGCAATACGCGTGCCGCGTCAGATCATATACGTAGTTATCCCTACCGAGTTGCGTGAGCGCTTCTCGGAAGGCCTCATCGTAAGCCACTATCCTTGAGCGCTTTGGCATGCACATACATTGTTGCATTTTCGATTGCGAATATACGCAACGGACTTCAATTTGACTGCTCTTGGGAAACGCTTACGCTTTCGAATACATACATAAGTATTAGCCTACAAAAAAATCCCATGATAGAAAATCCTGATAAAAAATCCCATGTATGTACATGTTCGCAATAGCATATCACAGGCGTGCGGTAGTGAAACGTCGATGCCACCCCTAGCCGACTCACATACAGGCTGGGGCTTATGTGTTGGTCTGTGCGTGAATCAGCCTCTGAAAATTAAACATTTAAAAATTCATATCTCCGGACTGCATAATGTGAGATTCCAAGATTTTTTTCCAGAACCTGTTCAAGGACCAGACCACTCTAGAAAAAAAAAGAAATTCTGGAGAAAATCCCGCGACTCCAATTATCTAGTCAGGAGATATGAATTTTTAAATGCTTAATTTTTAGACGAGTTTCACGAATCAACGGTTCACCCTCTACACCTATTTCATCAAGCACCCGTCAAATTGACGGGCAAACAGAAATACGCGTGTTCTTAAAAAAATCGATTTATTGAAATGTCTGAATTGAACAACACTAGGCTGCACGTTTAAATACATTATTTTCTACAAATTATCAGGGGAATGTTAAGAGTAACATTACAGTATACGGAAATCATATTTATTGAACATATTTTTTAAGATAAGTAAACCCAGTGTTAGCAAACAAAGTACGAAAAGTATCCGCTTCAAGCGGGATTCAAACTCGCGTCAATGAGACATCATCATCGTGCAGAATCAAGTCGGACATTTCTAGTGGCTCCGCCTCGCGTTCATTCTGCGATCAAAACCGTGACGACTTTATCGACGTGCCGCATCGAAAGTCACTAGGACCTTGCGTACCCCCTTAATTGCTGATTTATTGAATCTTATGTGAAGCATTTCAAGAATGAGTCTTTTATAAAGGTCTGTTTCTTTTTCAGGAGTTCTAACGGAAGGAGAGTCAAATGCGTGTAATTCCGTGACGATTTGGTTTGCGACGGATGTGTGTAAGTTTTGGCTGAAGTTTATGTTCTTGCTATGTTCTCTAATTCTATCTTTAAGACATTTTTTTGTATACGTGGTATACCGTTTTGTGCGCTATTATTGAAAGATTTTCCGGCTTCACCGGTATTCCGTAGTTACTTGCCGATTCGACTCCTCCCGTTACGTATGATGCAATATCGTGCGTCGCGGGCGTTACCACGTGTTATACTGAGAGTTGAGATTAATTATCGATCTTCGCGTTTGTAATTCCGCTATTAGGCGATGTCTGCTGACATTCGGCTGAAATAAATGTGCCGACTCTCGGATAATCGAAATAATTGTGTTTAAATTTCTTTGTGTGAAATTTCTGTTTTGTGCCGTATTTCCACCAATGCTCGATAGAACGAACTCATTTCCGCGTAGTCCGGCCGTGAGGTAAATTTTGATATTCCGTTCGGTAGTAAAAGAGATTCTCGAATTAATTTTTCGGAAGAACTAATTAGAGTCAATTTGGTAGCAGTTTCGAACGAGCTTCAATTCAGCTGACAATTTCAGAAAAACAGCCTTTACAATGAGATTTCGGTATTTTCCATAATCACGTAAAAATATTTTTCAGAGAAAATAGTCAAGTACAATTCTGTTTCCGAGGATGCATGTACTTATATTTGAATAGTCAAATGTACTTTGGGCTGTCCATACCTGCCAATATGTACAGAAATCTCATTGAAAAAGCTGTTTCCCTGAAATTGTAAGGTTTTATGTTCATCGTGTTCTGAGCCATCGAATCAACCTCCAAGTTTATTCGCAGTTACATACAGGGTGAGTCAGTGACCTTGCACCAAACTGAAACCACGTATTTTAGGGGTCAATAGAAGCCTAAAAGTTCCGGAACACAAAGTTGAAATCTCAACCCTTTCGGAATTACAGGGGGTTGAAATTTCAAGTTTTAAAAAATCATATCTTCCGACGGGATAATGCTAGCGTCACGGGTCTTTTTCTAGAATATGTGGGAGGGCCGGAGCTATGTGAAAAAAAATAGAAACCATTTAAAAATTATTATTAAGTCGCATTATTATTGATTTTCTTGCAGTTTTTCGATGAAGCGGCAACATTTTCAGGTACGAAAAAAATCACAGTCATTCTGTGATGCACCCAAGAAAATATCGCGTTATAAAAAGTTTAAGATTTTAATAAATGTGGCCAGGATAAATTATTGAAAGTTTTCCGCTGTATATATTGTGACGTTACACTTTCGGCAACGCCACGAAATTAGGAAAATATCGAACGGAAAAGCGCGACACCACTCCCGGGGCCTTCCGGGAAGTATTACCGCCACTAATTACCGCATATTGTCGAGTCGAGGTCCAAGGAGAGGAGGCTGAATTACCGGCGGAAAGAAGGAGGGGCGCTCAGGGCGCAAGGACGGGGGAGGTATCCCGGGGGGATCCTCCCTAGAGGACGTATGCCGCCACTGACCGGGGGTCAGTGGGCCTACGGGGCCACGGGGACGCTCACCGCGGCGTGCGTGAGCCGGAGGTGCGACACCGGTGCCCTGCGGAGCCTCCGTGTTGGGCCACCCCTATTGGCGACCCACGCGGGGCACGGCGATCCCGGGGGGATCGAGGCGCGGACCCCTGAGGGCGGATCCCTCCCCACCGAGCCTGCCGCAGCTAGAGTTTCCCGCCAGCGGCGACCACCAGCCGCCGAGCTTCCGAAAACGGACCATCTCCTACCACCTGTGGAGGATTAACAGGACTCCCCGTGACATTCACCACCAGCGTCGCGGAAAAATCCAACAAGCCTGCGCGTGCTGAATTTGCGGCGTAATTGCCGAACACGCGGCGCAGTCGTTAATCGACCATTATTGGATCCTCGATCGTGTGGTTGAGCGGACGAACCCGTACGAGTAGGAAGAGAAATCTAGTAAGAAAGCATGGAGCGAGCCTTGGAGTTTTCCCGGGACGACAGCGATTCGGTAAGCAGGTCCAATTAGCCCTTTTCGTCTGATCGGAAATATTGAATAAACGTACGCGCTAGAGTCACGTTTTGTGCGGTATTTGTGAGCGATTTTCCGGCGTCTCCGGTACAGCGTAGTAGTTTGCCGAATCGAGTCCACCCGTAGTGGATGATGTAATCTCGTGCGTCGCGTGCGTTACCGCGTGGAATACCGAGAGTTGACTTGTCGATCTTCGCGGCTGTAATTTCGCCATTAGGCGATGACGTTAAAATAAATGTGCCGACTTTCGGGTTTATTTGAATACTTGTGTGAACTTTATTTTGTGTGAGATTCCTGTTTTGTGCCGTTACTCCACCCATCCTCGATAGAGACCGAACTCATTCCGCGTAGTCCGCCCCTGAGATAAATTTCGATATTTCGTTCGGTAGTAAAAGAGATTCTCGAGTTAATTTTTGGAAGAAGTAAATAGAGTCGATTTCGGTATTTGTTTCGAACGAGCTTCGGCTCGCGGCACTTCGGTGCCTGGCGCCCAACGGATTCAGGATTTGTAGACTTTGGAAGTTTCGCGAGGAGAATCTCGCGCATTTTTTTGTTCATGAGGAATTTCCGGGTTAGCCGGCGGATAATCTTTAGAAGCAAGGAAATTCTTGTGGCAATATATACAGCGTGTCCCAGCAAGAATGTCGAATGCAAATATCTCCGTCAATTGTGAAGAAACGCGAAATCCGTAAGGGGCAAAGTTGCATGGTTCAAAGGGGCTCGTTGAATGGCGGTATGGGGGTGTTTTTACAATAGGGTGGTTTTTAGTTATTAATGTTAACTTAATATTTTTCACCGGGTCGACCTACTTTTTTTCGATATTCTGAATGCTGGGATCAAGGCGAATTCAACGACCTATGACAAAAGGCCTTTGCGGGTAGTTCACCCCCCGGGGGTTGTAAATTGTCTCCTTTAAATATCTCGTAAACAATTAGATTTAAAGAAACAATTGTTTAACGAAAGTTACATGGTATTAATGGGACTATCAGTTGGTGTCATCAAATTTTTGAAATTCCAATTGTTTAAACATTTACATATATACACTTGTGTATATAATTAATTTTGTTTTTTTCTAATTCGTATACCAACATTTTTCATGCAAGTAGTAGGTTTGTTTTTCATTTATAGTTCAATTATAGTTCATTTTTCGCTTATAGTTCATTTCATTTATATTTCATTTATAGTTCATGCAAGTAGTAGGTTTACATTTTTCATGCAATAAAGCAAAAAGTTTTGATAATTTAATTTAAATTTATTAACCTTCTTCTTACCTCGACTTCCTTGTAGGTCTCTGTGTACCTTTTCCAATTTCCTTCTGAATTGTCCTGTCCATGATGAACCATTTCTTTCATTTATGCATGCCAAGCTATAACAATTTACAATGGACTCCCGTAGGTACAGACTGATTCGTTCACAACAGCACATCACATGCGTGCCAAAGTCAAACATCGTCGCCGCCACAAGCCGATTCACGCACAGGCCAACACATAAGCCCCAGCCTGTATGTGAGTCGGCTAGGGGCGGCATCGACGTTTCACTCCCGCGCGCCTGTGATATGCTATTGCAAACATGTACATACATGGGATTTTTCACCAAGCTTTTTTACCATGGGGTTTTTTCTGCGGGCAAATACTTATGTATATATTCTAAAGCGTGAGTGTTTCCCAAGAGCAGTGAAATACTGAAATTGGATTCCGTTGCGTATATTGGCAATCGAAGATGCAACAATGTATGTGCTGCGACGACGATTCTTTCTCGCGGCCGACCGTGTTCGTCCGCGATGCCGAATTCGCTCGCAAAGTCCGTTCTTTGTCATCGGGGTTTCTAAGTCCGCACCTACACGCGATTCGCCGGCTCCTGAAGTGGGCGCCAGGCCCCCGAAAGGACCAAAATTTATAGTAGAAGAGGCCGGAAGCTGTTTCGAATCGCGCGGAGAATTATCTCGTACGCAGCCCTTTCCGACTAGCTCGTTGTGGGTCAAGGATTCGTGCAAAGCCCGAACAAGGAAAACCAGAAAGCTCGACCGTCCGATCACGGCGGGATCGGCCGAGCCACCAAAACAAACATCGGTTAATTCTGAGTTCCAAAGAAAGTATTATTATTATTATCGCAAGTGAAGTGCCCCAAACACGGCCCAATCGTCCTGCCGCCTTAACTACCGCTATCCGTCTTCTCCACACGCGGCCACATAATCGCTCGCCACCGCGTTCAAACATCTCAACCGTCGCCGGCCACTCGCGCGGCCAATCCACGGACCGCTCGCCGCTGTCCTACTCTTCGCCGGCCAATCCCCGGCCCGCTCGCCACGACGCGCTCCTATCGCGGCCGCACGCTTCTAACCAAGACTTGACTTGAAACCGGGGAGATTACGCGCTCGTCCAGCCTAGGATCCCGTCGTGGTCATTCATCAGCTCTGGCCTGTACCCGATGAGGTCTCCGAGGGCCGGGGCCCCCCTCGAAGCCGTCGCTCTAAACTGGCGACTTTGTTTCCCCGGTAAATTACCCCCAGGACTCTACCACCCTTTGACCACGACGAAGTCCCATCTAGACCCTATTCCGAACCGTCCCGAGACCCCACAGCCAACCGCACACACACCGAAGACGCGCAAAGAGGAAAGATGTGCCACTTGCCGTCACCGCCCGCCTGTCAACCTGCTTCCTTTCGGCCCTTATCACGCGGCCGATGGCTCCACGCCTCTACCGATCTCCACTCAAATCCTTTCCGAATCGCCAACGTACAAGAATACTACCGAAACGCTCCATGGTTCTCGTCACCTCGCACGCCGGAAGCCAAGTGAAGCAGGTTAACTCGCGGTCGGCGACGCGGGCTCGTGCCGCTAATTACGCCGCCTAGAATTGGGAGGGTTGTGCTAATAGAGTCCCCCGGCGGCCGACAGGTGGTGGGTCCTGTCCCAAATTGGCATCGATCCGGCTGCCTGGATCCCTCGGGTCCTCGTCCCATGAGCCGCTAGTTTCCTTGACAACGTCGGGATGTCGACCGGGTGATCAGTCCGGCCGACATCACCGAACTTTCCCTGTGGCTCAAGATATAAAAGAACGTTGTTAGTTTGTTAAATTTGTCGGTGGTGCGTGCTTGGCCCTTCGGAACGCGCGTCCCCCCCCCCCCCCCCGGCCCGACGTGCGAGGTACATTCTGGAACGCGGAGGTTGGCGGTGACGGAGCGAACTCCGGAACGCTTCGTCACAGTGCATTCCAAAGCGCTCAAGGACAGTGGCTTACGATGAGGCCTTCCGAGAAGCGCTCACGCAACTCGGCGGGGATAGCTACGTATATGTATGATCTGACGCGGCACGCGTATTGTGGATTCTTGTTCCACTTTCAACAGCTTTATTGAGATAATAGCAATGGAATTTTTAAAAACTATGAGTGCCGCTTCCCTCATTGATTCTTCCTCTTTTCAATGAGTCTTCCCGCAGTCCTAAACATGCTCGTTTACGGAAGAAATCCTGATCAATTTAATTCCGCGCAGCTGCATTAGCTACGAATTTGGGCGAAAGTGTGGTTTAGAATTGAACAGTATTTTTCCCCTAAATGAGCATGTTTCGGAGTGCGGGAGGGCTCATTGGAAAGAGAAAGAAGCAATGAAGGAAGCGGTACTCGTAGTTTCTACCAATTCCATTACGATATAATGAATAAATCATTTTGAAGTGAGATACCCCAATCCCCAATAGTCACATAAAGGTGATGTGGAGAGCGTGACATGGACTGTACCTTCCGGTTGCCCATATTCTTGACACCAAATTTAAATATTCTATATATCCCCCCCCCCCCCCCCCCAGTAATGAAAGGAACACTTATTTTAATTACTATTATTTATTTTTTTAAATTACATCTAATATACAGGGTGAGTCATCGACTTTTACCTCCATGAACCGGCACGATTTTCAGGTAGGAAAAAAATCACAGACATTGTGTGATGTAGCAAAAAAAATACAGCGTAATAAAATGTTTAGAATTGTAAGAAATGTAGCCAAGATAAATTATTTAGCGTTTTTCGCTAGGGATTCTTAATCCCAAGTTTATGGCGGCTTGATTTTTATTTGTGGGGCATTTAAAATCAATGGTGTACAGCGAGCCCATCCATAATGTTCAAATCTTGCGGCAAAAAATTATCGACTGCTGTGATGTGATCAAGAACACGCTTGGGATTCTCAGGAGAGTTCGCCGATCGTTGGAAGAGAGGGTGGACGTTTGCCGCGAATCGCGCGGAGGTCATTTTGAGCACATGCTCTAAGTTTTTAGTTATTCAAAGTTCTAATATTCGTAGTTTTGTGATCTTTGTGCTTTGTTCTTTGTTCTTTATTGTTTAATGTTACTATTCGTTTCTAAAGAGTTTTGATATTTGTTATTTGTAATAAAATGTTCTTTGGGTTTTTATTGTAATGTGTTGTTAATTATTATTTTCCGTTAATTAGGTTTTCCATAATCCCGTAATTATACTCAGCGACAGTTATGTGATGGTATGTAGCTTTAGCGGCGGTCAATGACTCGAAGACATTACGTTTTTGTTCGCGTAAGACAGAACGAGACAGAAAGCGTGCATCCGAAAATCAATATTATCGATCCGCCACCTAGCACCATATGGACATTATTTTAGTCGACATGCTGCCATATGAGTGTGGTTGAGTTGCACTGGAGCGTAATATTTGATAATTTTTCATACCGATATTAGACAAGGGAACTAGATTTTTTATGATTAGATATTTAGAGGGTAGATCAGCGAATGCACCTGATTTTTCTTAGGCCCGAAATATTCATCTTTATAGTGAAAATTTAAAAAATTAAAAAATAATGCGACTTAACGATAATTTTTATATTGCTAATATTTTTTTTTGAGTTCCCCAGGCCTTCCCACACGATCTAGAAAAAAGCCCGTGCTTCTCCCATCATGCAGTCGGGAGACACGAATGTTTAAATGTCTAACTAAGCTTCAGATGCTCCTATCTCGGAAAGGGTTGAGATTCCGACATTTTGTTATTCGACTTTTCGAGTTACTTTGAGGTCTAGAATATGTGGGTGAACGATCTCCGTGAGTCACTGAAACACCCTGTATTTATACATCTAATTGTTTCAATTCTTCTACTGGCTGTATGGGATTGAGTTTTCGGGGTTGTGTAGTGTGACGAAGCGCTTTTCTGGGCGCTCCGTCACCGCCAGCCTTCGCATCTGGATCAAAGCCACACACGCCGGATCCGGGGGAAATCGCGTTCCGAAGCGCCAAGCGCGAATAATAACCACTTCTTACTAACCCCGTTATATTACATTTGAGTCACAGGAAAGTTCGGCAATGTCAGCCGGACTGATCACCCGGTCGACATTCGGACGCGCGCGAGAAACCAACAGCTGGCCGGCAGAGAGCAGAGCGGACCCCGGAGGGACGAGTACACGAGACCAGAGATCTAGGCGGCCAAATCAATTGCCAAATCGTACTGGGCCCACCACCTATCGGCCGCCGGGGGAAGCCACCAGCCAACCTTCCTTGTTCTAAGCGGCGTAATTGGCGGCACGAGCACCTGCCGCGGGCCCATGTGCTAACCGCTTTACTTAGCTTCTGGCGTGCTTAGCGTATAGTCCATTTATGCGTTTCGGCAGTTGTTGGTGTTTGAGAAGTTTCAAAGGCAGCTTCGAGTAGAGTTTTGCGAGGAGTATCCGTGCTTTCGGCCGCGTGATCAAATTGTTGCTGTTTTCGGCCGCGTTGCGGTGAGAAGAAGCATCTTTTAGCAGGCGATTGTGTGCGTTGCAGGCGTGTGATAGTGCGGTCTCGTGGATTCGGGGACGGCTCTCGGTACGCGCTTGGGTTCAAAAGACTAGGAGAGTTCCACTGATCAGGTCACGAACGTGGGTGACTTGTGGGGCGCCGGGCACAACGATCGGCAGATTGAGTTCACCTCAAGGGGGCGAACCGGCCCTTGAGGACCTCGTGAGAACGGCCGGGGCGGCGGGTGTGAAGGTGGAACTGCGGCCCTGAGGACGCGCATGACCTCCCGGTTCGAACAGCTAAGTCTGCCGTAATTACAGCGATTTTCGATAGTGCGTAGTTTGCGAGCGTTTGAGAGCAGCTTTCGGCCGCGAGCGAGCGGTCCGTGATTGGCCGGCTCGAAATTCGAATTTCTTATTGTTGACGGGCGCGTGGCGACAGGACGCTGAGGCGGCTGTGTTTATTTCTTTGTTCTACGATTCTCGGAGATTGTAATAAATTCATTTTGGTGTGATTTTCTGTATTATTGCCCGGGTAAGTACCCGAGCATTTTCTTTCTCTTCTTACATGCACTGTTTTCAGCTACTCTATCCTCTACTCGGCCGATTCATCCGTACTCGGGCGGCGGAGTGTCCCTGCGTTTTCCCTCGGCATCCCGCGAACCTGAACGGACCCTAGAGCTAGCCGCGGTGGATGGATCGAGCTTAATTGTCCTTCCGCGATGTGTTTCACCTTCCGGTTCTCTGCTCATTTAAATTTTGGTCCTTGCGGGGGCCTACCGCCCAATCCAGGAATCGGCGAATCATGAGGGGGGGGGGGGGGGGGGGGAGTTCGAGCAGGCATTGTTCATCTCTGGATAACATCGGGTTGTGAGTGATTTCGGGAGCGCGGGCGGATACGGCCGGCCGCGCAATACATAGTATGGATAGTGTTTGGATATTTTATGGATGCGTACTCATGCGTTGCGGTTCTGTTAACTCGTTGAAGCCTGTCGTGGAGTGTAAGTTTTCTCAATTTTGATTTCATGTGTTTGCCCATTTGAATTGTTCTTGTAACCGTCATCTTGGACGTAATTTTGTTTATTTATAGAATATAATGTTTCTGAAGAGGACCACACACCTCAGTAGCCGAAACGTCAAAATTTTTTGCGTTTTTCTTGGAATAAACTCCAAGGTTGATTGGAATGTTGGAACATTGTTGGAATGGCCTTACCAAATCAATTGAGTTATTTATTAATCTTTCAATTCCCTCTAATTTGCTATAAATTTGTTTAATCTCGAACTTCAATTCCACATATTGCCGACGTAATAATGCAGATTGTTGTCTTTCACTACAATCTAATGTGTCTGTACAGTGACATAAGAGATATATTCATTAGAATTTGTATCGTTCCGTTTACAATCTTATTTATAATAATGTACTATACTATATTCAGTACTACAATTATTGTTTGTACTTACGTGTTGCTGCAGTTTGCGGCACCAAACACGGTAAAATTCGGACTCTATTTACTCCTTTTACTTTGCAAGTACATTAATTAATGGGATATCTATCAAGTACGCAAATGAACTGAGAGAATATTGTAATAATTGAGAAAGTTAAAGAAACTAAATTTGATGATAATTAATGCGTTAATAAGTTGCGTGTGTTAATAACCGCATTACGTGCTGTCATCAAATGTGTATGATACACCTGAACTTCTGTGCACCTGCTGCGGGACGAACACTTAACGCTAGTGCAGAAGCGAATCGGTAGTCGGCACCTCTGATAGATATCAGATTTCGCTACTTCGGCCAAGTTAAGAGTGCACACCTGGTCATGATCGCACATTTAACTTGGCCGAAGAACCGATATCTGATATCCATCAGAGGTGCCGACTACCGATTCGCTTCTGCACTAGCGTTAAGTGTTCGTCCCGCAGCAGGTCCACAGAAGTTCATGTGTATCATACACATTTGATGACAGCAGGTAATGCGGTTATTAAAACACGCAACTTATTAATGCATTAATTATCATCAAATTTAGTTCCTTTAACTTTCTCATTTATTACAATATTCTCTCAGTTTATTTGCGTATTTGGTAGATATCCCATTAATTAATGTACGTGCAAAGTAAAAGGAGTAAATAGCACCCGAATTATATCGTGTTTGATATCATTTTAATCGGAAGAGCGCCACAAATTGATTGCAAAAACCGGTATGAAAATACAACTTTAAATAAAAAAGTTTTAACTTTTGCTCAATCAGATAGATCGTAATCTGATCCGCGTGACCCATGTTTGCTCGGCGACCGAGGGTCGAGGATCAGGCATATCACTCACTCTTACTGTTGGCCTGCGTCTGTCTCTCTCTATGTTCGGCGCGCTGTGAGCTACCCTCGGGCCACAAAAATTGTAACACCAGTGCCTCGACCCGTGCGCTAAATGCACGGCTTCAGTCCCGAAGCCCGCGCATTTAACCCGGAATTACTGTATATGTACATGTTATGATAATTACTAAAGAATGAAAATGTATATAAATCTCCATTTCAAGAGAAATAAGGAATAAATCATGAATTAAATAAATGAAGTAAATCGCATGCTAAAAAATACGAATGACATTTGTACACAAATACCTTATGCGTGATTCCATTAAGGGCATATGAAACCGTTTCGTCTGTAAGGATATCAAATTGATATATTCCTATTAATTTGAATTCAACAGGATATGTGTAAAAAGGCTTCAGACGTATTGACAATCTA
This sequence comes from Trypoxylon attenuatum, assembly GCA_963989405.1. Lineage (NCBI taxonomy): Eukaryota > Metazoa > Arthropoda > Insecta > Hymenoptera > Crabronidae > Trypoxylon > Trypoxylon attenuatum. The sequence goes on along the minus strand of OZ022494.1, from coordinate 991,016 downwards.
CCGACGACTATTTTATTTTCTAATATGTCAAGGATATTTAGGACATAAGCATTCCTTAGACGAACGTAAGAATCTTGCAATCGGCTTCCGTTTCCGGTTGGCAACGCGGTGTAGTGTGGGAATTCTGTCGGCGTGATAAAGGAGGGAGATGGGGCCGGGAAAGGGAGGAGAAAGGGTCAAGGGGCGAGGAGAGTCGTAAGGAGTGCGGTGACGGAAGAATAGGGCGAAAGAGGAAGTGAGTGGCGTGCGAGTGGTACACGTGATGACGGAACGTGTGGGGTTAGGTCGTGGAGGAAAGTGAAGGAACCGAAGGTGCGAAAGAGGTATGAAACGAGCGAGATCAGGTGTGGAAGGCTGAGTTCGGACGAGGGCTTGGGTAAATAGTGAAAGGGCAGTAGGAAAGGCGCACAGCAAAGGGAAGGTACGGTGGCCTGGTCAGGGCTGAGAAAAGGAGGGGTGCAGAATTAGGCGAGAAGGCGCAGTGAGTAGGTGAGACAACGACGACGGCGACAGCGCGAGCGGGCCCGCATAGAAGCTCACTGAGACAGGTGACAGGCGGTGGCAAGGCCGGTACGGTAGGGCGGACGGAAGCAGCGTAACGGCAGGTTAGAAGAAACGGAGGGTAGGAGTCGGGCAGAAGGCATTGTGAAGGCAGGAAAAGGGTGTGACGTGGACGGCAAGGACGCGGGGGAGAGCAAAGAGGGAGGGGTAGGGAAAGGGAAGGAAGAAGGGAAAAAGAAAGGGAGGGCGACGAATGCGGAGAGGTTGGGGAAAGAGGGTAGGCAGAGGACGGGCAGTCTGGGGTCATGGAAGAAGATGGAGATGTGGAAAAGGAAGAGAGAGGAAAAGGAGGAGGGGGGAGGGAAGGTAGGGAAGAGGATGATTTCAAGGAGAGTAAAAAGGCGGAGAAAACGCCGGAGAGGAGGGAAGGTGAGGGCGAGGAAATGGCTAAGATGATCAGGAGGGAGGTGAAGGAAGCAGTGCAGGAGGCAGTGCAGGAGGTGATGCGGTGGGCGGCGAAGGAGGAGAGCTGGAAGAGGGAGAGGGAGGAAATGAAAAGAAGGATAGTAAAGCTAGAAGAGAAGGTGGAGAAAGGGAAGGACACGGCGGGGGGATAGGAGGCAGGGGAGAAGTGGAGAGAAAACTAGCAGAGATGGAGAGAGTATTAGAGCAGCAGGAAAGCGAGGTAAGGAGAAGGAATATTAAGTTCACACGACTTAAGGCGGAAGTAGGGAGGGAAAAGCAGGAGATGGAGAAGCTGCTGGGGAGACTGGGGATAGAAGCGAGGGTAGAGTGGACGAGAAGAGAGGGCGTGGGGACAACGGACGCCACGGTAATAGCGAGGATGGAGCGCATAAAGAAGAAGAGCGAGGTGATGGAGAGGAAGAAGGAGCTGGGGGGGGGGGGGAGGGCGAATTGATAGAGGACGACCTGACGTGGAAGGAGAGGAGGATGATGTGGCAGCCGAGGGGGATAGCAAGGAAGGTGGCCAGGAAGGGCAAGAGGGTGAGGGTCGCTTATGGAAGGGTATAGATAGAAGGGCACTGGTGGAGGTAGAATGAAGTGCCGGAGGACCCCAAGGATGTGACTTTTGGGAGGGAATAAGGGAATGGGACGTATTCGTGGGGCTGGAGACATGGGTGGACAGAAAGGGTTGGGAAGGCGTAGCCAGGAGGCTGCCAAAGGGCTATAAGTGGACGGCGCAGTGGGCGTCACGGAACACCAAAAAAGGATGGCCGTTGGGGGGTATGGGGATGGCAGTTAGAGACGAGTTGTCGAGGGAGTGGTAACTAAACGAGGGGGCTGGAATATCGGAGCAGGAGGGCATGATCTGGACGAGGCTAGAGGTCGAAGGTAAGCGATGGAGAGTGATAGGGACATACGTGAACGGGAACTTAGAGAAGAAGATAGGGCGATTGAGGAAATGGATAGAGGAAAGTGGGCTCGTGGAAAGAGTGGTGATAGGGGGAGACTTAAAATTGAGGATAGGCGAGAAGGGAGAGCTAAGGTTGGATGAAGACGAAGTGAGAGGAGGCAGGGAGACCAGAAAGTCCAAAGATAAGGTTGTAAACGCGGGGGGGAAAGGCTGCTGAGGGCAACAGAGGGAGTCGGATGGGGAGTACTAGAGAGTATGAAGAGTGCGCCAAGCTGGAGGTGGGGGACAAGGTGGATTCGGACTACCACCCGGTCGTGGTGACGGTGAAGGGACAGAGGAGGGTGGGGAACGGGGGCGACAACAGAATTGCAGAGGGGGCTGGTATGGACGGAGGCGGTGAAAAGGGCGTACAAGGAAAGGTCGGAGAGTGTGGGGCCGGGAGACGGGAAGGTGGGGGAGAGACGGGAGAAGCTGAAGGAAAGGGTGAAAGGAACGTGGGTTAATGACGCAGAAAGAGGGACGGAAGGATGAGACAGGGGGCACGGAGAGGTTGGTGGGATAAGAAGCGCAAGGAACGAAATTGTGAGCTAAGGAAGGAGCTGAGGAGGTGGAGGGGGGGAATACAAGGAGAGAAGATGGGAGTACATAAAGCTATCCGAGGAGAAGAAGCAGGAAGTGAGGGATAGGTTTGTGAGGATGGTGGGAGAAATTCGGACAGATAGACAGTGTGAGAATTAGTGAGGAGAGATAGGAAAGCGAGAGGAAGCGTACCGGTGCACATAGGCATGCAGGAGTGGAAGGAGCACTTCATGAGGGCGTTGGGAGGGGTGGAGGGCAGGGTTAGGGCCGGAGTAGGGAAGAGGAGGGCGGTGGAGGTTGACAGTATGGGGGCAGAAGAGTGGGAGAGGGCGGTTAAGAAGCTAAAGAAGGAGAAAGCGGCCGGGGTCGTCGGGATAGGGAACGAGAAGTAGAAGTACGCGGGGAGGGGCTGATTGAGGAGGCAAGGGGTGGAGGAAAAGGGGATGCTGGGAGAATGGCCGGCAGGTTTCAGGAGCAGGGATGGGCGTTATTGACTAATTTTTCGGTCCCAATAAATTTATTGGAAGAAAAATTCGCCCCAATAAATTTATTGGGACGAATTTTCCGCCCAATAAATTTACTCGGACGTATTTTTGGGGCAAAAAACGGTATTTGGGCACATTTTTCGGGCCAAAAAGCCTTATTTGGGCACATTTTTCGGCGGAATGAAGTGCGGAAATGCGATCCGATGAATTTATTGGTGGAAAAATGCGTGCCAATAAATTTATTGGACCGCGTTTTCCGTCCATTAAATGTACTCGGGCGAACTTTTCGGGAAAAATAGCCTTATTTGGGCACATTTTTCGGCGGAATGAAGTGCGGAAATGCGATCCGACGAATTTATTGGTGGCAAAATGCGTGCCAATAAATTTATTGGACCGCGTTTTCCGTCCATTAAATGTACTCGGGCGAACTTTTCGTGCAAAGTTGCCTTATTTGGGCATATTTTTCGACCGAATGAAATGATCTACTCCAAAAATTTATTTCACTCTACTGTATTTTTTGAGGTGTATCTTTTTCTTGGCCGTGAGGTAATGATTCTTCTTAATCAAATTCCAGTACAAGGAAGGTGGGGTAAGATTTACAGTCAAAATAATATTCAATGTACCGTAATCATAATTATTTTTTATTAATAGCTGAATTACATTTCGAAATGACCCGCATTTCAAAATGTAGGTCAGTTAGACGGTTATACCTTGGCAACGCCATAATTGTCGCATAGGAGAAAAGTCTTTCGACTGGTGCCGATGAGGGGAGAACGGTATTATAGCGCAAGAACGCCTTCTTCACCGACGGAAAACTATCTAATACTTTGAGCGTGCTACTTGGTGGGTCGCTCCAATATTTAATTAACTCTAAGTCAATTATTGACATGTTGGAAGTGAGTGGTGTTTGCGGTGTCGCGACATCAAAATTAAAAAAATCGGTGTCTTCCAAAACGTCCGTGACAACTGGTTCGCGACGGATTCCATGCAAATTCACCGCAACGGTTATGACGGTATCGACTTTATTATGCGATTCAACTGGTAATGATGGTACCCAAATTTTTTTAAATCGCGGGTGTAACGCAGCCGAGATGGCTGCAAATTCGCCGTTCTCAATCACATCAATATAGTCCCGAAACCTTACTTTGACCGCCAACGCTAGTTCCTCTAGTAAAGATTTGCACAACACTATATTTGGATTGTGCTGCATTTGTGAAATCGTACGGCTCACGCTTACAACACTTGGTGTTACTGACCCGTAAAAACAATACCTCTCGCCTTGCAACTTATCGAGGCTCTCAACTATTGGTTTTAAACACATTAAATATTCTGCCAAGTATTTGAAGTCGTTTTCATTTAATTTTAGTTCTAAATTGAGTACTGTGGATGCTTCTAAAACTTTAGTTTTTAAATCGATGATTTGTTTTAATGAATGGTACAAAGAGTTCCAGCGTACAATTACTGGCCTTGACAACGATACTCCTAGAGTGGCAGTTAAGATCTCCCGCTGTTTGGGGGACCGTAACAGTTTCCACAAAGCATTACATTTTTCCATTGTGTTCATGTGCAACGTATATAATTCTGGGTGTCTTTTCAAGATTTTAATGAGATCGGTTGTCGCTATCAGATTTAGCGTGTGGCAAACGCACCTAAAATGTTGCGGTAAATTCGGGTCCAACATAATAGAATTTGGATCGGTGATGCATACTTCTCCTGGATGGAAATCTTCCTCATCCCCATCTTCATCGTCGTCTGCATCGCTGCTCTCAGTCTCGGATGGGGCTGCATCGTCCACTGCGGTAAGTTCTGGATCTATAACATACATACGGGGGAAAACAAAAGCAATTAGAATTGTAGCGAACGTAATATGAAAACTAGATATGTCGGAAACGCGTTACAATGTACTTACCATGATTTATTAAGGAATCTCGATCAACTCCAAATTCTTGGAACGCCTTCACAAAATTTGACGCGTTATCGGTAATTGTACCGACAACCTTTCCTTGGATTTCAAATTCTCTATGGATGCTGTCCAATAAGTTACTAATTCGAATATAGGAGTGCGTTCCCGTGAATCGCCGACACGCGATTGCAGCCAAATGTCGCTCATAAGTTACTGGATCAATCTGCGCATAAAATCAGAAACAATAACGAATAAGTATCAGAAATATTCATTCACACTGTTGTAAGATAACCCAACTAGAATTGTACATTTGTGCATGATTAGGCCCAAAGTTGTAGAATTCTAACAGATATGAAAATATTATAAGTCAGTTAATAAATCTTACCCAGTGCACCGTTACGCCTAAAAATCTCCTTGTGCTGCAGGTCCAAATATCGGCAGTTGTACATACGTAGTCTATCGCTGCTAGCTTCTGCTTATTAGTGTAACATTTTTTTGATAAACCCTAGTTATGCTCCGTACTAAGCGTCGTCTGCTCATATGCTTTAATGGCGTGTTATTTACAGTGATTTTGAAGTCTGAAAATTGTAATAAAAAATTTATTGTATTGCTTATTCTCATTATATATAAATATGTATTAAATTTAGTAGTAATTTGTTAATAATAATTTTATTATATGTTCACGTGTACTCACCGTAAAATATTTTTCGGAAAGACGGCATTTGCACCGTAGAATATGGGGCCGTACTATGCAAAATGTACTCCGCAATGTTGTTCTCAAATCTTGCTTGCGAAAAGACGCAGGAGGCTTTTCTTCCCACAAGTAATGCGCTTTCCTCCTGTATCTTTAGGCGTTTAGCTGCCTCGTACAAAGCGTACTCGTTGTATGCATCGGGACGACGTCGCTGTGAACATAATACGAATCCTTTAAATTTCCCATACAAATAGGTTTCATATACAGGGTGAGTCAGTGACCTTGCACCAAACTGAAACCACGTATTTTAGACGTCAAGAGAAGCATAAAAGCCCGGGAACACAAAGTTGAAATCTCAACCCTTTCGGAATTACAGGGGGTTGAAGTTTCAAGTTTTAAAAATTCATATCTTCCTACGGGATAATGCTAGCGTCACGGGTCTTTTTCTAGAATATGTGGGAGGGCCGGAGCTATGTGAAAAAAAATAGAAATCATTTAAAAATTATTATTAAGTCGCATTATTATTGATTTTATTGCACTTTTTCGATGAAGCAGCAACATTTTCAGGTACGAAAAAAATCACAGTCATTCTGTGATGCACCAAAAAAAATATCGCGTTGTGAAAAGTTTAAAATTTTAAGAAATGTGGCCAGGATAAATTATTTAAAGTTTTCCGCTAGCGATTCTCAATCCCGGGTTTATGGCTGCATGTGTCACTGCGGCGGTAGGAGGCTCGAAGTCGGCTCGGGTGTCTGTTTGCCTAGGTCAGTTAGGCCCAGCTTATCTCGAGGGCCTGCTACCGAACACCGCAGTGCGAGAGAGAGGGTGAGTGAGAGTGAGAGAGAGAAAAAAGGGTCAGGTTGATGAACTCTACAATGCTGCCATAAACCTGGGATTGAGAATCTCTAGCGGAAAACTTTCAATAATTTATCCTGGCCACATTTATTAAAATTTTAAACTTTTTATAACGCGATATTTTTTTGGGTGCATCACAGAATGACTGTGATTTTTTTCGTACCTGAAAATGTTGCTGCTTCATCGAAAAAGTGCAATAAAATCAATAATAATGCGACTTAATAATAATTTTTAAATGATTTCTATTTTTTTTCACATAGCTCCGGCCCTCCCACATATTCTAGAAAAAGACCCGTGACGCTAGCATTATCCCGTAGGAAGATATGATTTTTTAAAACTTGAAACTTCAACCCCCTGTAATTCCGAAAGGGTTGAGATTTCAACTTTGTGTTCCCGGGCTTTTATGCTTCTATTGACCCCTAAAATACGTGGTTTCAGTTTGGTGCAAGGTCACTGACTCACCCTGTATACGGTGCAATGTTTTTTTAGACTAATATTTCTGTATTAACTAGACAAGCATTTACCTTCAAATGAGATTTAAAATTCGACGAAGTATCAATTTTCCCCCGTATGCGCTTCCCTGATGGACAAATTTGGCAAATACCAACAATTGTGCCGTCAGCAACATCCTGCTGCTCGCGACAGATTTCTGGTTTAAAAAACCGTCCATCCAAATACGGCGTCTTCGTACATTTTGCAGTGATTGTTGCTTGGTTTTCCACAATAACGGTATTATTATCTATTCCATCAGGTTGCCTATCTGTATTATCTGTTATATCAACTGGCCTAATTATATTATCGTTGATATCCGCTTGCCTACTAGTGCATGGACGATCCATTACTAAAAATCTTTAATTTTTTCTTTCGGTTACCACAAAAGTAGTTGAGGTAAAATGAATAAGTATTAGCTGTCTACATATTATTTTAATTATACAATACTTACTGATATACGTGACCAAAAAAAATCCAATTACTGATTCTGTCGATCAGTCAGCACCTTCACAATGTTTCCCGATATTAACAAAATTCACTTACTGGATTTGATGCTGCGGACAGACGAAACCCACTGTCACAGCACGCGAACATGAGCTGAGCTCTCAAAAGACTGAACTGGTGCGCTGAATTTACATGTTATTTGTCTTCGGACCCCCTGGTTCGAGTCGCGTGTCGCGCACCCCCACGCGCTAAACTTGACTCCAAACCTCTAACTCTTTTGTAACAGGACGTTAAAATCCTGCTTATTGTTTGAATTCCCTCAACGCCAACGACGAATCAAGCCGCGCAGACTGACGAAGATGCGCGCACCGAAGCGGATAAATTTCGGCAATTGTCGGAAATATTCGAAGGATTTAGGCCCCTCTCCGGGTGAGGCGATCAAGCGAAAGATCGACGAGAGCGACTTGCTCGCGTTGCGTCTAGCTGTTAAGACCGTGTTGTTCCGTTCATAATAAAGTCGATACCGTCATAACCGTTGCGGTGAATTTGCATGGAATCCGTCGCGAACCAGTTGTCACGGACGTTTTGGAAGACACCGATTTTTTTAATTTTGATGTCGCGACACCGCAAACACCACTCACTTCCAACATGTCAATAATTGACTTAGAGTTAATTAAATATTGGAGGGACCCACCAAGTAGCACGCTCAAAGTATTAGATAGTTTTCCGTCGGTGAAGAAGGCGTTCTTGCGCTATAATACCGTTCTCCCCTCATCGGCACCAGTCGAAAGACTTTTCTCCTATGCGACAATGATGGCGTTGCCAAGGTATAACCGTCTAACTGACCTACATTTTGAAATGCGGGTCATTTCGAAATGTAATTCAGCTATTAATAAAAAATAATTATGATTACGGTACATTGAATATTATTTTGACTATAAATCTTACCCCACCTTACTTGTACTGGAATTTGATTAAGAAGAATCATTACCTCACGGCCAAGAAAAAGATACACCTTAAAAAATACAGTAGATCGAAATAAATTTTTGGAGTAGATCATTTCATTCGGTCGAAAAATATGCCCAAATAAGGCAATTTTGCACGAAAAGTTCGCCCGAGTACATTTAATGGACGGAAAACGCGGTCCAATAAATTTATTGGCACGCATTTTTCCACCAATAAATTCATCGGATCGCATTTCCGCACTTCATTCCGCCGAAAAATGTGCCCAAATAAGGCTATTTTTCCCGAAAAGTTCGCCCGAGTACATTTAATGGACGGAAAACGCGGTCCAATAAATTTATTGGCACGCATTTTTCCACCAATAAATTCATCGGATCGCATTTCCGCACTTCATTCCGCCGAAAAATGTGCCCAAATAAGGCTATTTTGCCCGAAAAGTTCGCCCGAGTACATTTAATGGACGGAAAACGCGGTCCAATAAATTTATTGGCACGCATTTTTCCACCAATAAATTCATCGGATCACATTTCCGCACTTCATTCCGCCGAAAAATGTGTCCAAATAAGGCTTTTCGGCCCGAAAAATGTGCCCAAATACCGTTTTTTGCCCCAAAAATACGTCCGAGTAAATTTATTGGGCGGAAAATTCGTCCCAATAAATTTATTGGAACGCATTTTGCCTCCAATAAATTTATTGGGACGAAATTTTCTTCCAATAAATTTATTGGGACGAAATTTTCTTCCAATAAATTTATTGGGGCGAAATTTTCTTCCAATAAATTTATTGGGACAAATTTGTCTTCCAGTATATTTATTGGGCCGAATTTTTCTTCCAATAAATTTATTGGGACCGAAAAATTAGTCAATAACGCCCATCCCTGTTCAGGAGTGGGGGAGGGACGATGGATTGCGTCTACACGCTGAACCATGTGGCGGGTAGGGAGGTGAACAGGGAAAGAGGGCAGCTGGTGGCTCTGTTCTTGGACTTCAACCGGGCGTTCGATGCGGTCTACAGGGAGGTACTGTGGAAGACGATGGTGGGAAGAGGGGTCCGCGAGGATTTGAGGGGGGGGGGGGGTATCCAGGAGATCTACAGGGAGATGATTTGCTGGGTGATCGTGGGGAGGAAGTGTGTGTGGGGGGGGGGGGGGGGAGTTTCTGGGTGGCGAGGTGGCTAACGCAGGGTTTTCCGCTGAGCCCGGCCCTATTTAATATCCTGGTGGCGGACCTGGAAGACTGGCTAAGGGGGATGGAAAGTAAGGGGGTAGGGGTGGGAGGCAGAGCGTTGCGGGTGCTGGCTTACGCGGTTGAGATTGTAGTAGTGGCGAAGGGTGAAGAGGCGATGAGTCGAGTAATGAGAGGTCTGGAAAGGTACTGCCGGGAAAAAGGGTCGGAGGTTAACGTGGGGAAGACCAAGGTGAAGAGATTCAAGAAGGTGGGGGGGATGGAAATTGGGAGGAAAAGAAGTGGAGGAGTTGAGGGAGTTTAAATACTTGGGTTATGTGATGAGCAGCGGAGGTGGTCAAGAAGGACAGGTCAGAGAACGCGTGAGAAAGGCCAGTGTGGCGACGAGAGAGGTATGGGGGTTCGGAAAGTATTGGAGCAGAAGGCTATGGCTATGCGACGCACTGGTGTGGACGGTGGCCAGCTACGGAGTTGAGTTGTGGGGCTAGAGGGAGAGGAGGGAGATGGAGGCGCTGGGGGTGAGGTACCTAAGGTGGGTGGTGGGGGTTGGAGTGGAAGACACCAGGGTACATGATCAGGGAGGAATTGAAGCGGGAGAAGTTAAGGATGAGGGCAGGCAGGAGGGCGTGGAACTTGAGCAGAGGCCCAAGTATGGGAAGGAGAGCGAGTGGGCCAGGAGGAGGTGAGGAAAAGGAATGGTGCGAAGGGGAAGTGGGGCAGGAAGAGGGGAAGTTTCTTAGAGAAGTGAGGGCGGTCGGCGAGGGGAGCGGAAGAGATGAGGGAAGGGGGATGCCTGGAATATGAGGAGTTGGAGAGAAAGGACAGGGTGGAGCAGAGCAGGGAAAGGTGGGGAAGGATAAGGGAGTCCAAGTGGAATAGGTGGTATAAGGAGACAGTGGCAGAGTAAGTACCGAAGTACCTGTAGAAGGGGTGGAGTGAGGAGAGGTGGTGTTGGGTCGAGGGGTTCTGGTTGGGAGGAGAAATGAGGGAGGGGAAGTATTGGGAGTCGGAGGAATGTAGGTGGTACGGGGTGTGCGGGAGTGTAAGGGAAACCTGGGAACATGTGGTGGATGAACGCGTGATGAGAGATTGGAGTGAGTGAATGGGTGAGCTGGGAACGGGAGAAAGGGTGAGGATGGTATTGTATGAAGAAGGAGGGGGGGGGGGGGGGGGGATGAATGAAGGAGCTAGAGCGTAGGAGCAAAATAGGAAGCCACGAAGGAACGAACACCGGAAGCGGGGGCCACACAGGCGTAGCTCTCTTTCTCTCTCAGGAGCGCAGTAGGCTAATTGTAAGTTAAACTAGGCTCTAAGGTAATGTAAATAGTGTAAGTGCGTGGAGGCGAGGGAGTAAGTATAAGGCTTAGACTAAGGAAGCGGTAGCCATTGTAACCCCTGGTGGATCAATAAAACTATATACTGCCACATGAAATCCGCCACTGATTTACGAAACTGCCCTGGCCAGCTCAATTCCACGCGGACAAAATACTTCGACTTACTCGGCTTGGGGCCGCTAACAATTTGTCTCGACAATTGAACGGTACGATAATCTATAAGGGCGCCAGGCACTCGCGTGCCACGGGATTCCTCCCGCTCTTAATTTATTTTTCGGTAATCGCGATAACTATAACTTCTCCGCGACGGAATATCTACCGCAAAACTACTCGCCCCCAAACCGGAAGAACCGCAACACCAACGAAGTTCGAAAGTGCGGTCGGTTAGCCGAGAGGACAAAGGGATAGGAGTATTGTAAGGCGAAAGTTCCAAGAAACCACTACAATCAAGTTTATTTCTCCGAGAGCCGGTGCACTTTATTTCCTACGACCTCGCCCGAAGACGGAATTAGAAAGAGCCAGAATGTGCACCTCACCATTGTAGTCGTTGAGCTCGGCCTTCGTAGTCGTCAGTTAGCTCCTAGTTCTCCAACAATCTTCCTCCAGGTGTCGCTCCGCTCTCGTACTTAACTATTCGGATTATCCCAAGTATTGATTCAGGAGCTAATTACAATAGGAGTACTCGCGTTGACGGTCGCCGATCGAGAGCAAGCTCGCGGACCCTCGCGATCCGCGATGATCTCCTGCGCATGCTAATCAGCAAAATTTACCCCCATCCCGAAAACCTCCTGAAACGCCACGCCGTATGCTCGAGCTGTCGATAATTGTTGCGGCCGTCGGTGCTCTGGATGTTCCTTGTGATTGGTCGTGGATACCTAGGCCCTCTCCTGGCTGCGCCCGCGGGATGCTGCCGTGTTTCCAGGTTTCTTTCCTGGTTCCTCGTTTCGGTCCAGCAAGGTCGGAAAGGGAAGTCCATCGGCGCCATCGAGCACCGGCTCCCCTGGAGTCGGTGGGTCCCTCCACCCCGTCTTCGCCCCGGGAATCTGTGTGGGTGGAGTACCGCAGGGTCTCCCGTCCCCAATTTCAACGGGGCCTGCGCCGATTGCGGCGACTCCTTCCCCGGCCGGGCGTCCGGCGTTTGCCGCGCTCCGGGCGGGAATCCGGCCTCCTCCGTGGACTCTTCCCCCCTGGTAGTAGCCCCGCGGGGCCTGGGCACCGATCGCTGGACTCCGCTGGTGGTGCTCGAAAATAGAATTCGACGGGCATTAGTGGCGTTCTCTGTCACTTAAGAGGCCCCGAGGTGTGCTCTTGATATCCTCCGCGACGGGAAGTTGCTATTTTTGTGACGTTGCAAAATGCAACGTCACAATACATACATACATACAAGAATCTTGCAATCCGAAAGTTTTCAAATGAAAATGAGGAAGTTGTATTGTTTTTTCATTATTTTGTTCTTTGACTGTGATTTCTCTAGCAATAATATTTTTGATTGTGGATGTTTCGTTTTCGGACAATCTTTTTGATAGCTGTGTTAATGGCGTATTCCATACGAAGCATACTTATTAAATTTCCTAAGTAATTTTTGAAAGGGAAGCAACTCAATTCTTCGAAAAAATATTTCAAATTTTCGACATTGTCGGTGATGTAAATTAAATTATGAACGTTATACAGGGTGTCCCAGCAAGAATGTCGAATGGAAATATCTCCGTCAATTCCGAAAATACACGTCTGGAAGTGGTAAGGAGCCAATTACTCGGTAATCATGATACTCTGGACTATTTTATAAATGCCATTCGAAAGTGTAACTAGTATCGATCGATTTTGATCGGAAAAATTTTCCTATAAACCCACCTGTTTTTTTGTTATTCAAGATAATAATTTTCCACACTTTTTAGGAAGGGGTCTAAAATCACCTTATGATGCATATCCATGAATTGGTCTGTCGATCCTCAACCATGATCCGAGAAAAAAATAGATGTTCATTGTCAAAAACATTATTGTTTATAAAAAAATGTTTAAAGAATTGGAATTTCACAAATTTGATAACACCAACTGATAGTCCCATTAATACCATGTAGCTTTCGTTAAACAATTGTATCTCTAAATCTAATTGTTTAAGAGATATTTAAAGGAGAAAATTTACAACCCCCGAAGGATGAAGTACCCCCAAAGGCCTTTTGTCATAGGTCGCTGAATTCGCCTTGATCCCAGCAGTCAGAATATCGAAAAGAAGTAGGTCGACCCGGTGAAAAATATTAAGTTAACATTAATAACTAAAAACCGCCCTATTGTAAAAACACCCCCATACCGCCATTCAACGAGCCCCTTCGAACCATGCAACTTTGCCCTCTGCAGATTTCGCGTATCTTCAAAATTGACGGAGACATTTCCATTCGACATTTTTGCTGGAACACCCTGTATATGAGCGATTCCACGCAAAGTGGACACAGTCCATACACACCTAGTCTCAGATTTTTTTTAAACTTTGTATATTTGTAGCCCTTGTCGAACCCTGTAAAATGCCGTTTTCCGTTCCTCAATATCATTAATAGTTTTTAAGTTATTTAAGTGTAAAGTTTGGGATCAATTTTTCTTTAAAAATTTATAACTCGAAAACTAATAAAGATACCAGGATGTGCGAACCGCCGTTTTCTTCGGAAATCTTCAAATTTTAATAAAAAAAATACTCCATGTGTGTAAAATTGTATTAACTAGTTATAAAGTATAAATATTTGTTAAAAATTTAAATGAGACAGTGAAAGACATTCTTTATTACTTTGAAATTAATTTGGCATATGCTCTGAAGTGTTCTGAAGAACCCCTGTAAATTAGAAGTTGGAGAAATGCGGAGATCCCGAGTAATAAAATATTATTGTTGTAAAGACCCAACCGAGTGCGCGCTGCGCACGCGCTATATAGTCGCGGCCCGTACGGCGCCCGGCGGCGACCATACCACTGATCACGCTAGACGGGCCGCGACCATAGAGCGCGTGCGCAGCGCGCACGCGGCTGGGTCTTTACAACAATAATATTTTATTACTCGGGATCTCCGCATTTCTCCAACTTCTAATTTACAGGGGTTCTTCAGAACACTTCAGAGCATATGCCAAATTAATTTCAAAGTAATAAAGAATGTCTTTCACTGTCTCATTTAAATTTTTAACAAATATTTATACTTTATAACTAGTTAATACAATTTTACACACATGGAGTATTTTTTTTATTAAAATTTGAAGATTTCCGAAGAAAACGGCGGTTCGCACATCCTGGTATCTTTATTAGTTTTCGAGTTATAAATTTTTAAAGAAAAATTGATCCCAAACTTTACACTTAAATAACTTAAAAACTATTAATGATATTGAGGAACGGAAAACGGCATTTTACAGGGTTCGACAAGGGCTACAAATATACAAAGTTTAAAAAAAATCTGAGACTAGGTGCGTATGGACTGTGTCCACTTTGCGTGGAATCGCTCATATACAAAATTCCTTGCCGTACAAAGTAGGAGATTTATGCACAAACAATGATAACATTTCTCGAGCCTTGTTCAGCCATTCTATATTGGAACGCAGCTTATTATGTAGCAAAATTCTAATACCGACATGAAATAAAAGGAAATGATCATAATAATTATTTAGGAGAATTCCTTGGGAAACAATGAGTCCTAGGTATAGGAGAAATAATCGGAACTCTGTCGCATTACATCTAACTAATTCTGATATAGGCCGCGATTTGCGATTAGTTTTGGTTGGTAAACGTTTGGCAGCAGTAACCATTATTTTTTATAATTTATTTCTCTGCTGCACTCCGAGTACTGACTTACACCGAGAGTGACGTAATTTTTTCATCACCCCCAAACAGCATAAATGCATGTAATCTAAAGCAAAATGTTGAATTATATTTAACTGAGTTATATTTAACAATGGGGGGAATGAGATGAGGGAGGGGATGTATTGGGTGTCAAAGGGGAAAAGAAAGTACAGGGTGTGTGAGGGGTTGTTCTGTACATCTCTTAGAGGTGCGCGGGTCCCCGTATTTCGCGAACCGGTTTAGACCCAGTTCGATTATTCGGGCCGAGCCGGGGGCCCGAATTTTTCGGATAGGCCGAATATATTCGCATAGCCTGAATTTTCTCGTTTAGCCCAAAAATATTCGGGTAGTTCGTTTTTTCCGGGTAGTGCGAATAGGTTCGGGTAAGACGGTTCTTTCGGCCTGTTAAAAGAAGTACGAAGATTCGACCGATGACCGTAGGTGACTCGTCCGCAGAGAGTAGCCAGTGGTGACGCGTGAGGATAAGGCAGAAAAGGTCGACTTACCAGTCGGTGAGGTTCGTGGGATGTCGTCGTCCTTTCGTTGAGGTGTGGCAGATGCTGCAGCTAAAGGTTGGTGACAAAGGACGTAACGAATTGTCGGATGAGTGGGTTGACCCGACGGTTCGAGGAAAGCAGGACCAGGAGGACACAGGCCGAAACAGCCGGTGTGGTGGCCAGCGAAAGGCTCACGAGAGTCCGACTCAAAGTCATACACACACCCGAAACAGCAGTCCACGCTTGCACCACTCTGTCACCACTGGGCAAGTATAAGAAAAGACGCGGATACTCGTTGAGAACGAGTTGGCTAACACAGGCTAGATGTGTCACAAGTAACACGCTGAGGCTTTCCCAGTCACGCACACAACAGTTGGAAAATATGTTGGCTGTCCTTTCCAATAACTTCGCCGCGTCCTCCTTCTTGTCAGTGAGGCTATGCTTAACCCGGGGGTCCACGAGCATCGCCAACATGATCGGCTCCAAGGTATAAATAAAGTGGAATCTCGCTGCTAATTCTTTCCTTAACCGGGATGCAAGTTCTTGGCCGTGCTTATTGTCATTTTCTTCCTCCAGTCGTTTCAATGTATTCTCCAGTCCTACCACTACCAGATAATAACGGGGTAGCGTTGGTTTTTTTATCAGCGGTCATGAGCAAGATCGCTTCTTTAAAAGGTGCCAATACTTTTACGTAAGTGCTCACGAGCTCCCACTCCCAACTTGTAACATTGTCCGGCATCTTCGGCTCGGACAATACTACAGTCACCGGCACCTTTAATTTTAAAAGCCTCTCCAGCATGTGGTATTGCAAGTTTCAGCGCGTTTTCACATCCTGGATTAATTTCAGAGGTGTTCCATCCCCCGGCGCTTGCTCCAATTTTGCCTGTGCTGTAGATGAACGGCTGAAATAGCCGACAATGCGTCTGCACTTGGAGCATAGTTCCTGTAGAGGTATGGATTCTGTAACTGCAGCGTTGATCACGAGCTGAAACAATATAAGAAGCAAATTTAACATTTTCCTATATACTTTTATATCATATATCAATGATTTCTGTTAAACTGGTAGCAATCTTACCTGTAGTGTGTGTGCGAAGCAAGGTATCCTAATCCAGTCCGGGGTAAGAGATATGGATTTGCGCATGTTCGCTGCATTGGCAGTTATAAAATGACTGAGTATTTTGCTTGACAGCAAATTTCACTCTGCCAGGGATTCATTTAAAAAGTGGTTTGTGTATTCTGCTCGGTCCCTTTCACTGCATTGACTAATGCGCAGGGTAAAATTCTGCAGTCGCTTAAAACCACCCTCACAGTAGTAGACAGTCAGCGACATATACGACTCTATCGCCCTGGATGTCTAGCCGTCTGTCGTAAATCCTGCTATCCTTGTTTTACCCTGTAAACATACGTAAATTTCATTAAATGGATATCGAATATGTTGGGCATAAATTTCAAGTTACCACTTTGACTTTCATTCACAGTTATCGTATTAAATGCCTCCGAAAGTATTCGCTTTGTCCGCTCTTTCTCCAACTTGAACATCTCTGGTACAATGTTCCTAGAGAATGTCGTTCGAGATGGAATTGAAGAGAGTGGCTCTGCTATTTCCACGAAATTCCGAAAGCCACTGTCATTTACAATATCGTACGGCTGGAAATCTGTGGCGATCATTAGAGCGATCGCATTCGTCAATGCCTGATGTCTCGGAGAATTTACATATAACACCGGCTTCCGCCGTTCTGGGCCCCCAGCCACTTGTCGTTCTTCGTCAGACGACTTAGACGATTCGTCCGTCTCTTTATTTTCCCATACTTCCGCGTGCTTGAGTTTCAAGTGTCGCGACAGGGAAGACGTACTGCTGTACTTTTCTTGAAATTTAGTCCCGCAAAATTTACAAAGACTAATTTCTTTGTTGACCCCATCGAAGTAGTTCCACACGGAACTCCGATTCCTCCGTGCGTGTTTTGTGATAGTTGGTCCCGCTCTGATCAGCTGGCTGAAGTTTCGCTCCGTTCTGACTTCCTCAGAGTTGGCCTCGAGAATACTATCAGACGATTCAATAGAATCGCAGTTCCTTGCATGCTTTCTTCTTGCTTCGTTGATTCCATTGCGAATTCGAATTAGTTCATAGGCGAAATTAATAACGAAGTTCAATTTCGCTTGATATGCTCGTCGATTCTCTTCAATGTTCTCTTCAGGCTCTCTGAGTGTAATCTGCCTTATCAGGTCGAAACCTGCATCTTATATACCGTATCGTCATACAACAAATGCGCTGCTGCAGCAGTGCTGCCGATGTCGCGCACCAGGAAACGCGCGGCCGAAGCCGCCGTGCCGAACTTTGCGCGGCGCGCAAGTGGCCTACCCGAAAATTTCAGGGCCCCGGCTCGGTTCGAATAATCGAACGGACTCGGGTTTGTGCATACCCGTTTGTGCATACGGGTAACCGAATTTTCGGATTCGTGCACATCCCTAACATCTTTGGCAACCGTGGCGACTTGTAGTCCTTTAATGTTTTTAAGAATGCTCTCGCAGGTGCATCGCATGTAAAGCATATTAGAAATACTTTAAATATAACATTATTGTAAACTAACTAATTTTTGAGTAATTCATTTAATTCGCACGTAAAACCACATTAAAATAATAATCTAACGAATCTGATTTTGAATCGCCATAATAAATTGCTACCGGAAAAGGAGATACAATATAATTTTTCAATACCAACTTGCATAAAATGGGCCAGAACTGTTTATTCGAATTTTTTGAAACGGGAATACCATCAATATTAAAAATTAATCGAATTGTTGTAGTTTCCTTCAGTTCAAGAATTATATCTATTTCATTACGTAATAAGTTGCGTAAATGACTCGCATTAACATTTCATCTCATTGTGCAAAACTGGGTGACATTCGACATGTTCTGAACATCGTTTCCCGTAGAAAAATGTCAGATATATCGCGTGAGATGGTCAGATTTTGCCTCAGGCCCTCAAATTCGTCACGCCGGGTTCAATCATTATTTAAACATATTAGGAAGTAGATATTCCGTAAGTAATACACGTCATTTTATTCGTAACGATCCGTAGAATCCGCTGCCATAATCAAGAATTGTTTAACGTTAATAGTTTTCTTGCAAATTCGGCTCAAAGTTGAAAAATGTGCAAATTTTCAAAATTGATTTTTTCAAAAACTGAGGGTGACGGGAAAAAATGAACTTTGGATTCGTGTTTAGGAGGCCAAAATCTACGGGAATCGCATAGTGGCTATCAAAAATATTTTCGGCTGTTGGACAGTGTAGTTTGCGACTGCCTAGAAAATTCGCGAAAATATCTGAGGTAAAGTCTTAAGTGAATCACTTGAATACAGCCAATATTAATGCAAAGTGCGCCGAACTCTAGGAGGGAAATGCAACGTATTGTCTATGAATGGATTCAGAATAAAATTTGCTACCTTTTATGTTTTATAGAGAATCTCGAAAAAATGCAAAATAGAACAAGAATAATTTTATTTGTTATAAACAAATTGATTTTTGTTAATTTTTTCGACATTCCTGAATTCTGCTTATAAAACCATGAAACTGTTGTTTAAATATTTTTCTTATATGTGCGACGGTTTTCGAGATAGCAGTTTCGAGACCAAACTTTGAGGGGTGGTTTCACCCTCTAAAATTGAACTACAACACCTAAAAAAAATACGTATCCCTTATTTTGAGGTGCTTAAACAGCCTACAAAGTTTCGGTGAAATCGCAGGCGGACACCTCGGTATGTTCCCTTGTTAGATATGATTATGAAAATGGGCATTTCGTGCCAATCTACTGGCTCGTTCAAAGACTGCAACGCGCCGATGTGCATTTCCGCTTGCTCCGTTAATTTTCGCAGACCCGAGGCGGTGTATTTGGGCAGTTCTGGTAATTAAAACAATGCGCCTGAATGTGCCTGTATGATGTTTCTAGGTTTGTCGAACCGTTTATTCAGCACATCCCAACCAAGTACGTAATTC
This sequence comes from Trypoxylon attenuatum, assembly GCA_963989405.1. Classification (NCBI taxonomy): domain Eukaryota; kingdom Metazoa; phylum Arthropoda; class Insecta; order Hymenoptera; family Crabronidae; genus Trypoxylon; species Trypoxylon attenuatum. Next base: position 971,907 of record OZ022494.1, on the reverse strand, counting down.
CCCTCGGTCGCGTTCAATGTGGCAGCGGCCGTCGATGCTGTCCCTGATAGATACGACTTTAATAAATCTAATTTATGCACGGCAGGAATGGTTTCGTTCTCGTGAACTAACGTCTTGAATGAATCGTGGAAACTATACCACTTAGCACAGTCCGCGTCAAAAGTCGCGATTTGTATTTTTGGTAAAAGTGAAGGCGTACCCGTGGAACATGGATGTGCGCACGACCCGGTAGATGAATTACGGCCACTCGAGTTAGGACTATCATGCGTAGACTTTCTGATGCCGGTTTCTACAGTTTCGGCGCAGATAAAATAAGTATCTTCCAATTCCTTACGCACGGACTCGTGATGGCTTTCCTCGTCTAATCCTTCAATTTGCAATTGTACGTGGTTGAATTCATCATATAACTTCTGGAGGGCGTCCTGACGAATTTCTAATGCTACTAACAAGTAGTAACGAACTACTAACAAGTGTAAGCTAAGCCCTGCTGAAGCAGATGCGGTGTTTAACTGGCGCGTCAACTGTCCCTTACGGGGAAAATGCGTCCGACCACCATTTGGATTTGGGTGGTCGCTCAAACAGTGAATTTGTTGCGTGTAGGGCCGGTAATACCGGCAGGCATTATGCCTCGAGATGGCGCTAATTGGGTTTTCGATTCCCGATGCTGCCACCATGTTGGCAGGCCGAAATGGAAAGTGAAATCGTTTATACGTTCACGACTGATATTTATTTTTAATTTGTTACGCCCATATGATATTTATAAAGAGTAAAAAAGAAATATGAAAGAAAAGGAATGCTACAGAAGCTACACGCAAGTATTATTCGCATTATTATTAGCATTATTACGAAATTTATACTCATATAAGACAATTACACGAATATCGGTTGAATTCATATCGGTGCAAAATTCTAAGCAAATAACAGAAGGGAACACTCTTCAAAAAATCTTCTTTGCTAAAATGTGACTTTGGCAACAAACAAACAACGACGATAAACCAGGTTATGTCACAAACAAAACCATAATAAAAACAGGGAGACAAACATTTACATTTCAACAAAATCCGACATTTCCTACGCACGAACCCAATAGAAAAATAAAACTTCGGGTACAAAAAATACATAAAACTATAACTACAACTGCAACTATAACTACCCTACATGATTAAATCTAAAATGAATAATGAAAATGTTGGACGATCGTTCCTCCGCGATCTCGTCCACCTCGTCCGCCTCGTCCATCATTTATAGCCCTGCGCCTTGAGCGGTTTTGGACTTGTAGCAGGGCAAAATTCAGCCGCCGAAATTGCCGCTGCGTCAAACGAATCTGAAATAATCAAAAAAACGAAATTATTATAAAGCTCACTGCGAATCATATGATACATATAAAATATTACTTTTAGTCGGGAGAAAAGGATCGCTTTGGTGAGGTCGAAATCTTGCCGATTTGTGCAAAACTGTAATATTGTTGTTTAATATCCGTTGATACGCGCTAGTATATGAAAAGAAATGTTTAAAACCGACTCGCCCGACTGAGTTGCGTGTTCGGTCATTCCAGTGAAATAAAGTGAAATGTGAAAAGTCGACTCGCCCGACTGAGTTGCGTGTTCGAACGTTTTCACCGGTTAATTTCCTTTATTGTACGCGAGAGAACCAACAGGTGAGCGATAGGTAAGTGCTAATAGAATTCTTACTGAACGCCACCTAGTACGACTCGTCTTTGTTTTCCTTTGGAAAGCATCGAAGACGAGTCGTCACTTACATGCCAACCACAGAGCTGAGCACACGGAACAATCCGAGAGCAATCCTCGTGTTTGTATTCCTCCAGCCTGGTTAATACTCGCTTCGCGAGATTTGCATGAGTCTATTTCCTTCGCGGACTACCTTCGTGATCGCATTCAAAGAATAAATTCTTGAATAAAAGAGATCAATCGCACTGCTGGTTATCGTGATTGAGCGATAATCAGCTTCGCTATTGTCTCGCGGTCACGAGCGGAACGGATTACCGTCCCGCGCGTCGCTGAACGCAGGCTCCCCGATTCACTGCCGAATTTCCAAGTTCTGCAGTAAAGAGAATTTCGCGATTCGGAGGAAATTAATTTCCCATCAAGAAATCGCACACGCACAGGAGCTTTACGACCTCCTGTGTGTTGAAGAAATTCTGTCTCGGAGAAGGAAAAGAAATTGAAGTATTGGTTTTGCCAATTTAACGATTTAATCAAGTCAAATCATTACAGTCCACATATCGAATTATTAGAGAGTAATTGCGAGTGCTTCGTGCTCGCTATTGCCTCGCTTGAACGATCGAACTGTTTACTAACAATATTGTGATCTCTTGTTTCCAGGTTGCTGGATAACGGGACGCCGCTGCTCGCCGAGGATTTCCTCGCCAGGCGAATCAAGACATACCCTAATCAGCGTGTATATCTTTAAAAATAAAATTTATATTGTGTGTGATTAAAATTGTGTCTCTCCAAAAATTACTCTCCTTCATTTCCGCTTCCCTAGCGAACCCTCGAACCGAGTTGCATTGCGTGCGCGACCGCCGCAATCTAGCAACTATAAAACATATATATATATATATGTATCTGTATCTGTATCTGTATCTGAAAATATAATATTCATCAGCATTTCTGAAAATGTATATAAATATATGACTGTGTTACAATTTATTTCAAAAATCATTAATAATGAGTTTCGTAAAGTTTCCGACGCGAGGTATATACGTTACCACGAATCGCGCTTTCGATACTTGCAAAATTTCTAGAACGCACAGCGAATTGTTACCCAATAGTGTTAGAAGCATAATTTGTGGCCCATCAAATTGTGGGAGAACAAATTTAATGATTAGCTTGCTCGAGAGCCCAAATGGGCTACGATTCGGCAATGTATACGTTTATTCCAAATCATTGCATCAGCAGAAATATCAATATTTGGAAAAGGTCTTATCGTTAGTCAAGGGTATTGGCTACTTCGCGTTTTCCGATAACGCAAATGTTGAGAATTCAACATGGATGTACGCAGATAGTTCTAAGCCTACGCGACCAAACCAGCGGAACGAATAGCGCCTGTTGCCCCATAAACTGGGAATAACCCAAAGCAGGTAGCGGGTGACGCGCACCCCCTGGTTCGCGAGCAATCGCCACGTCAGCAAGGAAGCGTCTTAGCTTCTTGCCGTGCACCAGCGTTGGTACCCCCCACCACCTACATAACCAAACGTACTTAAGGGCCACGCCGCATTTCAAATTCATTCCGACTAGAGTTATCGATCAATTAACACCTCGACGTTTAACTTGTTACTTTCTGTAAATACATATATTATTTTTATCGACTCCAATACGTGTGCTCCCTTTCGGAAAATCCAAACCTACAATCAACAAATCAAGTATTCTCGGAACCAAATCCGCGAATGCTGCGTGCACCATCTGTGACGATCAACGAAAAAGACGGTCGAAACGGTGACGCCATAGGCATCCTCAATTCGAGGCTGCACAGCAAATGTAGTACATCCTACGGAGGTGCTCCCGAATTCTATATTTATTTTCGATGATGTGGCATGCGATGAGCAGGATGTCATGAGAGAATATTTCGCTATGGGAAGGCATTACAGTGTAGATTGTTTCTATTTGTGCGAATCTTATGCACGAATACCGAAGCACTTGATTCGAGACAACGTTAATTTACTAGTCCTGTTTCAACAGGATGATATGAATTTACGCCACATCTATAAGGACCACGTGAATGTAGATATGACGTTCGATACGTTTTGCGACATTTGTGCGCAGTGTTGGAAACATAAGCATGGATTTTTAGTTATCGACAAGGATAGTATGGTTAATCATGGTAGATATCGTCGAGGATTTAATGAGTATGTAATGTTATCGTAGATCACATTAATCGTGCGGCTGTCATGAGAGTCGTATGCATTTACAATTGATACATCATTTTAAGAAAAAAAAATGGATAAAACGAATAACGCGAACAATAGTAACAGTAAACGTAAGAAAGACGATGTTGCACATGAAATTTCGAAAGTGAGTGCAGCGATACGCAAGAAGTACATGGCACTGAAAGTTGGTAAAATGATTAATGAGGCCGATTTGGAGAAGAATTTACAACCAATAGTTGAGCCGCTAAAACAATTGGTTAAAAATACTTCTTCGCAATCAGGGGGTTCAATTTTGCCGAAGATTACTATCGACCCACCTACAGGGGACAATGAAACTTCAGGTATGCAAGTAGTTGAACCAGAAGCCTCGAGTTCAGTACCTGTCGAATTTACATCGCCAAAGAAACAAATCAGGAAGAATAGAAAAAGGACTCGTATAGATACACCGATACAGATCCGTAAGCCCGCATATAATCCTTCACGAAAAAGATTTCGTATCGATAAAACAACCTCCACTCTCGCTCCTCCGTATCAAGCGCCTCCTCCAAGGTTTGTCTTGGGGCCTGAATATAACGTAAATGATGATGATGAAGCGGAAGCTAATGCAACCGCAGCTACGAACACAGCTAGAGCAGAAGAAACTGAAGCATGCCGATCCGAAGATAATGCATTGGACAGTACGATACGTAACATCGTTACACAACCGGAAACACGTGAATTTATATCGCAAAATTTAGGACCTTTAGCGCGACAGTACTTGAGACAATTTATTACCGATACTTCAGGCCAAATTGATAATGTGTATGGCGTGTATTTTTCCAATAATTCGTTAAAAATTGGTAATTCAACGTTTGATGTTAATGCGGATGACAGTATCATGGTTAATGGAATTAGGTATCGTGGAACTCCAGGATTGTATGAATTAATTTTTAAGAGAGTTCCTAATAAAACTTTGTACACGAATGACGATTTGCACGCATACAAAAATATTCTGGTTACTACAAATGCACACAAGCGAAGCCATTCTCTAACAAGTCCAGTAAAGGGGAATAAAGGATACAAATATAAGCATATTGTTTCACCTTTATTCGGAAAACAATATGGGCGAGGATTGCCAATGGAGTTTTCACTACCGAGTACTATGACTGTTACCGACAATGAAATTGATTATGTTCATTGGGACGATCCTAACGAGTTGGTTCAACGGCTAAAGTTGCTTATATCGTCACAGAGGGCAGGCCACACCAATCATGACAATGAAATTATGTCTATAATAGAAGAATTGAAGGAGGCAGGGCTTATTCTTTAAAATCATCATGCATGTTAATCCATGAGTCAGTATTCATCTGGACGCTATAAGAATATAATTTCTTCCGTGCAACGAAGATGAGTTCATATTCTGCGCTGATACCACCCTTTCTGAAGCTGAATATACCTGATACGGTGTATGATGCCCACAAGTTAAGAATTGTGAATGTTTGTTTACCGGAAGACTGGGATGATGCGGCGTCTAAAGCTTACGTGGACAAAGAAATTGAGGGCATCGAGGAGCGCATAAAGGTGAATCCAGAGGTGCTTAAAGAGTATGTTTCGAGATCGTTGTTGAAAACTTGGAATAGCGATTTGCAGAAATGGGTGACTGACATTATTCAGAACAATGTATTGTCGCACATAGATAATAATAGAACTCGGTTAATGGAATTAGAGAATAAACCAAAGGCGCCAAAGATGTAACTAAAGCATTTGCATCGATTTTACGTAAAGATGGACGAGTACCCAATAATTTGCAAACAGACATGGGGAAGGAGTTTTACAATAATGATTTTCAAAGTATTATGCAAAAGCATAATATTAATCATTACTCCACATACAGTACTCTAAAGGCATCGAAAGGCAGTCGTCGAACGTTTTAATCGTACACTTAAAAATGCAATGTGGAAGCATTTCTCGCTGAACGGCACCTATCGTTGGATCAACGCTCTACCTACATTAATAGAAAATTACAATCAACGCAAACATCGTACGACGGGCATGCGCCCGATCGATGTCACACCGAAAAATGCTAATCGTTTACTGACAACCGTATATAGCAACCTCAAGATCGCTGGACCTGCAAAATTCAAAATTGGTGATAAAGTACGTGTCAGCAAATACAAAACAATTTTTGATAAAGGGTATACGCCAAATTGGTCCACTGAAGTGTTCGAAATTCTGAAAGTAAATTGCACAAACCCTGTCACGTACTTGCTAAAGGATGACCGTGGTAATCCTATATCCGGAGGATTTTACGAGCAAGAGTTACATAAAGCGCGTTACCCTGATGTACATTTGGTAGAAAAAGTTTTGAGAAGAAAAGGGAATCGCATGTATGTAAAGTGGCTAGGCTTTGATTCATCGCACAATTCGTGGATTAATAAAAATGATGTAATGTAATGTAATGCGAATTCAATAAAAATCATTTATTAATTAATTTTATTGTTTACATTATTGCAAATTAAAGAATAATGTCCCCAAGGAAGCGTATGCGTCGAATCAGTCATGACATATCGTTTATCATCGTCATGACTGAGTGCAATTTTTTTTTCACGCAACGTGTATACTTTATGTTGTATTGATTTTATTCGACTTTGATTTATAATTTTAACTTCGCCTTGCTTTACGCAACGTAAATAATCCTCAAAGTCGATCTTTTTTGCCGCTATATGCCTTTTGATACCTTTGATTTTTTTTTCAACAATCGATCGATCGTACATACGGATAGCATACATTTTTGCACGCAATCCCACAAATTCCAGCATCAATTTACCATTGTTTTCATCTTTCATTATGCCTATGATTTTTTTATTTACACGCGGAAGATTATAAGGATTATCATCGGCGTAATCGCTGGTATCAAAACGATGAATATTATGCAACATATGGCTATAAATATCTTCACAATCAATTTTATAAATTAGACTATCAGTATCTGTGTACATTATTTTACATCGATTACCGAAATTAGGGCGCATGTAATCATAATGAAATTCATAAAGGCGTATTTTGGATATATCCAGAATACTCATTCCTATGTATAATGGTTTATTAAATTTCACTATGACTTGCTGAAGTTCTACTGCAACTAAATTTTCATCAAAAATCGAGCGACTATGAAAATTAGGCTTTCCAATTAAATCTTCTAAACCGTACCGTCCGCTCCAGCGCGTAATTAATCTTACATCACGCCGATTACGCACATTCTCCATCGTTTTTCCAAAAACTGCGTTATTCATTAATTTGAATAAATTTTTACTAAAATCATCATTTGCATTCGTACGTAATTGCGTATTTAAGTTTATATATTCCTTTAACCACGGAGACTGCTTAAATTCCAATATTCGATGTATTTTACTCACTCGTAAACCATGGTTCATACATTGTTGCAAATAACGATAATGAATAACGTAACGCACTTTATCATAAAGCGTCGCTAATAATTTGGAAGTCGTTGCCGTGTCCATTTTTTTATGATGCGGACAAAATGGAAGATCGGCATGCGAATCATGTAATTCTTTAGGATATTCTAAATCGACTTCTAAAATATAACCTGTTTCATCATTTTCACCTATTGATTCAATATCGAAATTGGTAGGATCATCGACCCAGCGAAAACCCTCATGCGGCAAAGGCTGTGACATTGCCCAACCGTACAAATTATTAATATCATAATACATAAGATATGTCGATGTTTTAGTCGCATCATAAGTAGACATATATTTATTGTTTGCGCGCGCATGTCTATGCGAGCATTGGCTTAAACCGCCACGTATGCCGCGTTCTATAAAAAGTATCATATCAATATCGGTTAACAATTCTAGTTTAATATCGGTAAATTTTAACATAACATCCCATGCAAAACTAGGCAAGGTCACGTAATGCGCAGGATCGAGATAATAATTGACCATGCAATCATCGCGAAAATTTTCGAAAACGTCGGCTAGTAAAAGTACGTCAACTTTTAGATACAAGTCACTATATTCGCCTAACGTTGCGATTGCGAAACTCGACCATACATTAGTAGCATGATCATAATCATCATCGGTTATATTGCTATCAGTTAATTTGTTGTAGAATGCTTCACGCGGTGGTAATTCTGTATCATTTAACTTATCATAATTATCAAGATAATCATATGGAAATACTCCCTTTCTAGTCAATAAATTGAATTGTACGTCAGTAACATTTCGAAATTCGGAACGCATAATGCGCAACTTGCTTCGATCTAAGAGCGACGATAATTTGTCGAGGCTGGAATTCAAGAATTTAAACGAATCTATGAAACGAAAATTAATTTTTTTATTCGACAATTGTTCATTCGATTGAACAAATTTTGTAAATGAAATGTATTTTTCCTTTGTCAATGGAAGTAATTTAATGCTACCCTCGAACGTGTTGGCCAACTCTTTTATAATAAAATGCGCATCATAGCCAGAAAGATTATGAAATATTACTGGAATTGTGAACGAAGTACGTAATCGTAAATTACAATTATTGTGTGCAGGGCCCCGGTATACCCCTGTCAAGTGACAGTGGTCACGAACTTTCGGGTTTGACGCAGTAAACGGGCGTTTACACAAACAGCACGTTTGCGCCTGATTAAAACTTGCAATTGCTGCATCGGAAAATAGTTCCATTGGCTTTACAGCGGTGAGCCTTGCTTTTATCGACTCCGATAACGCGTATAATTCTTTTGCAAACCATTCCATGCATGCAGTCTCATGGCGAAAAGTACGATACATACAAAGTGATTCGTCATAAGAGCAATGGACATAGTATGCAACGCTAAATGGATCATGCTGTTGATATAGGCGTGTGGCGGTAGTACGTAGTCCTTGATCTTCCGGTGCAAGTGGCCTCAGCATGCATTCTACATCAGCATACACGATGAATGGTGCTCGCACGCAACGGTCGTATCTTTGGAACGATAACCACTTGTTATTATCAGTAGGAAGTACAACTTTGCAGCTGCTCTTTAAAGGACAATCCTGAAGATGCGCGTTCAACTTCTCTTGTGTTAAAAAGTAATGTAGGCATCTGAAAATTTCAAAATGTTCATACAATGAAGGAAAAAAATTTTTAGCAATCATTATTAAATACTATTTTATTTAAACTTACCGATAGCATATGTATTTGGTACGTGATCTGCATCTTAACTGACTCGACACTAGACGAGACAAATTTTGTATACTCGAAAAGTGATATTTGCTCGGTCCGCAGGGCTTCGTAGACGGCAGTATTAAAAGATTAACGTACCGTGTGTTCTCTTGATATTCATGCGATGAAATATACAATGGTACGCACATACCATCTTCCCATCCAAAAACATTTACAGCGACATCATTCAACTTTTCGAAACGGTCAATGTCACATAATCTCACAGGTGTTTGAATACCCTGGGTTTTGAGTACTTCCGAATAGTGCGGATACGATGATTGTCGGCTGGCATTCTGTGTTTTGGAATTTGCTGGATACAGACTTGCAATTATGGCCCAAAAGAAACATTCATCATTGCTGTATCGGACATTGACTACCGCTTTCTTGTTCTGAATTACTCGCGGTATTTCGATGTCACATCCCGCTTGCATGGGACGGTGTTTATTGATGTTAACCAAAAGATGTAGTATTCCATGCAATGCCCATCCACTGCCACGTTCTTGGAATTCCGACATCTGAGCAATAATTGTTGCAACTACATCATCGTTGTACCACTTTTGCAAATCAGAATTTCGATAAAGCGGATAATTCTTTGTAGCAAAAGATTTCACTGCGATCTCATTGCGTAAAACGTACTCCCCTTCAAGACACACATTGGCCTTGATACTTTTATGTTCATCAATTGCAGATGTTACTCGATTAATCGTTAAACGTTTCGCGTCCTTTAAAAAATGTAGTGGATCTATATGTTTCGTGTTGATTATTGCCTCGGTAGTCAAGCGATTGTGAAACGCAGACTCGATGTCTACCCACGCCAGCGATGTATGGTCAATAACGTTTTTGTGATTCTGCAATCCTCTTCCAGTATGGGCGTAGTGCAGTCGCATACGTGTTTTTAAATTGTTTAATCTGCAAAGTAAACTAATTGCGCATCGCTTAGTACCGACTGACCAATTAGAACGATTTGTTTTCACATGATTCACAATATGCACTTCCGTTTCATCGCACAATCGTTGCCATACCCGATATCCCTCCTGATTCGTGATCGATAATGATGCACGTGACAATGCTTCGAACTTTCGTTTTTCAGCTTCCATCTTTTGGGAAATCACTATTTTCACCTTTTTTACATACAACGAAACGTATCAATTTTTTAAACAATGTTTTTCCTCGTCGCACATTTTTGATGAGTTTTTTAGCATCGTTCGTTAAGTTGCCGGTTTTTAAAAAGTTAATTATGGAAGTGAAACACGCACTATCATCCGTTCGTTTTCCGCAAGAACATAAAAAATCTCGCGAGGAGTAATGACAATCGGCCATTTATATGCAACTTGAGAGTACTTCTTTGTACAATAAACATTTAACAGAACAGGATAAATTGTATTAATTTCGAAGGCTGTTCTAAAATTAACTCCGAAATTTGTGTTTATTTATATCCGTTATCCGGTTGGAAGGATTAAGAAAATAAAATAAAACCGACCTCCACACAACCTTGTGGATCATTCAGACCCCAACTGTTACACCTCATTTCAACGTAGAATTTTCCGCGCTTTCCGAATTTGCGGTCAAAAATATGGGTTCCCATTTAAAAAAACAAGGTTGACCTTAAAATGACCTTGAACGTGACCTCTAAGATCAAACACAAGGTCACCGTAACATGTCCCCCTCGAAGTCAAACAACTTTTGTCTGAAACATTTTTTGCTAGCACTAACCACTTTTGAGAAATTCAGCTGCGTAAGTTAAAATTGGACACCCTGTATATACCATTTAGAAATTGCGCAATAACTTTCACCCAACATAACTGTTGCAATGTGTACACTTCACTCGAATTCATGGCAATGTGCACACTTTGCTCGGATTCACCACCCATCCACCAATGCGCCGACAATTCTGACTAATCCAGGATGACGTGAACCACAAATATAATGATAAAAATCAAGTCTAACACACACTAATGCAATGTGCGCAAGAGGAAAGAGTATGGTCGGCGCTCCAAAATCCTGCTGAAGAAACGTAATAAAAGTAAAGAATATTATAGAATTGTAATTAGGAATGGGAAGGAGCTTAACAGTGGGATCAAAAATAACTGGTACAATGATTCGTCTAACACTTGATTCATAATTTATTTTCGAGAAAAAAAATAATGTATTTATAAAAAGTATTTACAAAATATTTATTAACCATTTACGGAATACTTGTACTTCTACTGCAGGGCAATGTATTTGCGACCTATTGTTCACGTACTTTTTGTATGTGTGCAATGGGCATTGAACCTCGTGGATATCTAAATATTCAGGGTCCTGAATCAACGCATTAAATTTCGGGCATCCGAAACATTCTAACTTGATGTTTGGAATTCTGCATTCGTTTAAGACTTCTCGTTCAAAGTCGCCACCTGCAAAGGCAATAATATTCTATGTGAAGCATATATTTTATTTTAAGTATAATTACATAAATAGTATATATATATATATATATATATATAACGAACTTATCTTTAAAAGCGACTAATGGCTTCTGCGTATCGTTGTTGTTTATTGCTTGAGTAATAATGTCATACAGCTCATGCTGCTCATACTTTTCGGCCCCAAAATCCGCAAATGGTATTCCATGCACATGCTTCATTACGAAGATCGCCGTTCTTCTATCGCGATACGATAAATCACTAAAGGGTATTCGTAATTTAAACTCTCCTCTGAGATGTTCACCCGTATTAACGTTAATTATTGCCATTTCTTTAACCATGAATTTGTGGTTCACCATGAAACCATCAAAGTCAATAATATGTGTCGGTATGGTACTCGGCACAAGTGATTGCATTGTTGATGATTGCAAAAATAAACTCTAACCATAGGCGACGTTTGAGCTCATTTTATAAGACTCTTCGGTAAAACTGCAAAAAAGGGGACACACCTCCGATCGATCTGTCCTTCTGGCAGGTGACAGAGGTCGTGGTACTGAGTCACCACATACTTGAATTAATTGGCGGTCACTCATAGTTTTCGAGATATTTCACTCTGAAGTTGCCGAAATGTACTGCCTGCGCCTGTTACCACGTATGACTTTAACTGCAAATTCCGTCACATTTGTGATGCTAACATTCCCAGATAAGTTTGGCCATGTTTTACGGTCACTGGTGAGGTCAGTGCCAGATGAGGTGGGGGCGAGGGGCGGCGATAAGCTACCCCCATCTTATTTTGCGGTACTAGCTTTGGAATCTTGCAGTTTAAGCACATTTCCGAAGCATTTGTGACACTAACATTTCCAGATAGGTTTGACCGTGTTTGACGGTCACTGGTCAGGTCAGTGCCAGATGAGGTGGGGGCGGCGATGAGCGGCCCTCTATTTATTTTGCGGTACTAGTTTCGGAAATGTGCTTAAACTGCAAGTTTTCAAAGCTCGTACCGCAAAATAAGAAGGGCGCGGCTCGTCACCGCCCCCCGCCCCCACCTCATCTGGCACTGACCTGACCAGTGACCGTCATGTGTACATTTACTCCCCTCTCCCACATTCACCCCCCCCCCCCCCCCCCAACCACATCTACTAAACACTGGTATTTATCACAATAATCTTTTGATAAAGTCGTACGCGGTAGCAGGCTCAGGCAGTACATTTCGGCAACTTCAAAGAGGAATATCTCGAAAACTATGAGTGACCGCCAATTAATTCAAGTGCGTGGTGACTCAGTACGATGACCTCTGTCACCTGCCAGAAGGACAGATCGATCGGAGGTGTGTCCCCTTTTCTGCAGTTTTACCGACTCTTCCCTACTATGCATCACGCAAATAAAAGAGTAGGAGCGATAAGATGCGTATGTTCTTCCTTACATGAAACCATACACATGCGGAAATAAACCCACAATGAAAGATTATAATTTGTAACAGTTGCTGTTACTTTTAGGAATCCGTCATGGTGATCGATTATCACTATTAGTATTTATAGATGATATTGTGTTTTCTAAAGGTAGTTCTGTGATGAACATAGAGCGTAAAGGGAGTGGTAATAGTAGAGGTAATAATATTATCAATAGGTTAATTGACGCATTACCAGTTGAAATTCATTTGCCTGGCTATCAATTTTGCGGACCCGGTACACGGTTGAAGCATCGTTTGGCACGAGGCGATCAAGGAATCAATCCTTTAGACGCTGCGTGTAAAGAACACGATATTGCGCATTCGTTGCATAAGGACTCTGAAAATCGTAGTATCGCTGATAATATACTCAGTGGTCATGCACGAAGACGCATAACGGCAAAAGACGCTCGTTTCGGTGAGAAGATTGCTGCATCTTTAGTGTGGAGTACAATGAAGCTTAAAAATAAATTGGGGTTGGGAATGTCACTCAAGAAAAAAAAGCGTTCATGCAACGAATCCAAGAAAAAAAAGGCTAACAGGAAAGCAAGAAAGCGTTCTAATAGGACTTTACCAGTTGCAAAACGGGGTGGTTTTCTACCATTGTTTCCCGCGTTGGCAGCATTAGGTGCGCTCGTAGGCGGCGCATCATCGGTAGCCAAGACGGTAAGCAATATCAAGAACCAACGAAAAGAACTCGAGGAATTAAAACGACACAATCAAGTGATGGAGGGGCGGGGATTATATTTAAAGCCGTATAAACGTGGATATGGTTTGAATGGTGCGGTGAGGAAAAAAAAAAAATCAAAACAGGAGCAGAAAAAATCGATAACAGGTCTACCCGATAATGGAGTAACGTCCGATGCACAATTAAACCAAGCATGTGCAACTGTACCGTATTTTCGAGGAGTATACATGCGTGATTCCTTGCCTTTAACGATGCATAAAAATGAGTGTGCTATTGTTAATTTAGATTACAGCACTGGCCCTGGTACACATTGGGTTGCATATGTTAAACGTGGAGAAAATGTACGATATTTCGATAGTTATGGCAATTTAAAACCTCCACGCGAACTCATTAATTATTTTGGTAAAAATGTTAAAATAATATACAATCATAAAAGTTATCAGAATTATGGTCAAGAAATGTGTGGACATTTATGTGTAAAATTTCTTCGTAGCAATTCTTTATAAAAAAGATTCGCGGGTATCTTTAACGTTCAGTTGCGTAACGTTCTCACGATATGTCTTTCACTTTTACGCTCACGGGCAAAAGCAGCGTTTTGTCATCTAATTATTTTCCACCGATCAATTTGAGCGATGGAGAGTACGAACTTGGTTTTATTGACTTTGAAACCTATTATACTATACCGAACATTAGCAATGCAAATAAGAATAACAAATTCTACTACGATAAAAATAATGTAATCACGATTCCCGATGGCTCATATGAATTAGATGCAATTAATAAGTATCTCAAACGTGCGCTATTGCAGCGCCACCCGCGTGGACGGCACAAAAGAAGTGCTATTAGTGGAGAAAGCAGTAATTTTGACGATATTGATAAAAATGTTGATGTTGTTGAAGATATTGATGACGAAGCAGAATATCCTTTGGTTATACGTGCAAATATCAGTACAATGAAGAGTGAAATACAGTGTGCATTCGAGATTGATTTTACTAAATCGAATAGTATTGGACCGTTGCTAGGATTCTCGGAGGACCGAGTTCTTAAGCCGAATGTTTGGCACGAATCCAATATACCGATAAATATTATAAGTGTAAATATGATTCGTATAGAGTGCAATGTTACAGCCGGTGCGTATTGTAACGGTAAACTCATGCACACCATTCACGAGTTTTCACCGTCGGTTCCTCCAGGATATAAAATCTCGGAAGCGCCAGCACGGATTATTTATCTGCCAATCGTCACACGAATAATAGACGAATTATCAGTCAAAATCGTTGATCAATCAGGCAAGTTGATTGACTTTCGTGAAGAAGAAATCACCATACGTCTGCACGTACGTAATGATGCAAATTCAATGTATGGAACCTCAGCGAATCTGAAGCCGATTGCACAATTACTCAAAGTTCAGTGGCGTATGCCGCACGTAAATGTAGAAGAAACGCATAGATTGGCCATGCTACAACTTCTGGAAAGCGATAATCCAATAAGAATGAGCTTCCGTTCATGGGAATTGTCCGAGTATCCATTGTTACAAGCTACTACTAAACATACGTGGACCGTAAAAGCCGCAACGCAAATGGAGAGACCGCGTTTTGTTGTGTTAGCGTTGCAGCATAGGCGAAAAAATCAACTAGAGGCTCATGCATCGTCTTTTGATCATTGCAAGTTGAGCAATGTACGATTGCATCTCAATTCAGAGGTTTATCCGTACGATGATCTGAATTTAAATTTTGACAAAGGAAAATACTCTATTCTTTATGATATGTATGCAAGATTTCATGCTTCGTATTATGGATTTGGTATGCCATTACTGAATCTACGGCAATTTTTGCTTCACGGCCCATTTGTCGTGCTAGATTGTTCTCGTCAAAACGAATCTCTCAAGAGCGCTACTGTGGATGTACGTATCGATTTCGAGTGTTCGGAAGATGTGCCTGCTAATACAACTGCATACTGCCTAATAATACATGACCGTATCGTAAATTATAATCCACTAACCAATATTGTTCGTGTATTATCATAAAAAATGTATTATTTATAATTTTAAATTTGTATTCAAATATGCGTAATAAAGTGTGTTAAACATCATTTTTATCTGTCCTCGATACATGCGCAAGATAAAATCCTAAAACATCCCGGATAATAGGGCAACCACCGCTGCACAGATATCCTCAATACGCGATTATGCATTAAGCCCACTCTGACGTCGTACTCTTACTCTTGATCACACTAACGTCATCTAGCGGCAACAACGCTCACCTCGCGTCATTGACACTCTGCAGTCTCACCTTATCGTTGCGGACTCGCTTCGCCTAATTCAATTAACAGTAGCGAAAGACTCGAAACTCTTACTCACTGTCGTACTGTAGCGATAGATTAGAACCATTATTCTCTTTCACATCTACCTATCTCTATCACTCTTCCCATGCTTATCTCCAATTATAAATCATCTTAATTCAATTAACTTATCACCAATTAACTTATCTCCTAATTCAATTAAGGGGAAGGGACATTCAGTGGAGGGGATACCCTTACCTTATACTGACGGGGTGGGGGGATCACCAATTAACTTATCTCCTAATTCAATTAAGAGGAAGGGACATTCAGTGGAGGGGATACCCTTGCCTTATACCGACGGGGTGGGGGGCCCTTATCTTATCTATACCGGATGTTGCGGTTTTCCTTATCTCAACCCAATTCCTAGAAATCCTTATCTACACCGGATGTTGCGGTTGGACAAACCGGATGCTCACTTCCGTCCCAGAACCTCCATAGGTACTCTACTAATTCCTCTAAAACAACAGACGGCAGAAGTAGCAACAGCCATAGCTGCAATGGTAATTGTAATATTGGGAGCCCCTAAGGCAATACTATCAGACCAGGGAGCAAATTTTATGTCAGAAAACTTCAAACAATTCACGGAAATCTTTCAAATCAGACACTACAGACCATCAACGTACCGCCCACAATCTAGCGGAGCAATAGAGCGTAGCCATCAAGGATTAATCGAATTTTTAGAACACTATATCAATGACGGAAACGAATGGGACGAACTTTTACCACTGGCATCATTCTCCTATAACACGTCTAGTCACGATAGCACAGGATATACGCCATTTAAAATAATCTTTAATAGAATTGCACGCACACCATTGGAATTCCCAACAGCTGAAAGGGCGATAACTTATGACGACTATATGAAACAACTTAGCAACCGAGTAAAACATATACAGCAAGTAGTATTCGAAAACCTAGTAAAATTCAAGGAAAGAACGAAACATTATTATGACAAGAAGGCGAAGCGAGTAGGCTTTCAATTAGGACAACCAGTATTTTTGTTAACACAACCGAAGAAAGATAAGTTAGACAGCAATTATGTAAGACCGTATGATATTATAAAAATCTTAGATAAAAACAACGTTAAAATGAGAATAGAAGCGAACAAACCAAAAGTAGTTAATATTGATAAAATTAAACCGGCATATATTCTAGAAACTTAAGACAAACTGTAAAAGCATTCATAACAAAAATAGTAACGCCACCGTAGACTATAAGAAACGCTTCTTCACATTGTCACGATAACAGTGGCGAACAGAGAAAGTGCGATATCATGTAAATTGTAATTCTATGGTAAAGAACAGTCATGAAATGGACTGGCATATAACAGACCGATGATACACGAAAACGTCAACCACAATTTACAATAGGAAAGATAATTGAGAGAAATATTCAAATAACAGGTACAGAAACCCCAGTCATAACACAGCATAAAACACGATAACTAAACACTTATTAACAAAATTTAGAATTCAATGAAAAGCAAACAATAGCAAACTTCATTCCCTACCACCATAGCAAACGGAGTGAAACTTAAAAAAATACAGACAAACTAATTACATGCAAGTGCAATAAGATATTACAGGTTACAAATAGAGACACAAGAAACGCCAACGGGCAATAGTCAAGGAGAAAGGAAAAATATACGTTTATCAATAGCAAAGACAAAATGACAGGTATATAGAGAACATAGATCAAGAACAAGGTAACACAAAATTACGATACAATAGTGACAACAGGTGACCAAGACACATACATAAAAGAAATCAAATTATAACAATAGTACACAAAAATCTATAAACTAATAAAAATTTATTTCCAAACAGGTATAAAATGGTAACGGGCGCTACTCGATGAAATTGATGCAGGAGCATGAGAATTAAAAACCGAGGGGAGTGCAACCAGGGATGGGCATTATTCGATAAATTTTCCTGTTCGAAAATGCGGGCGACTAAAGTTAGTCGGCAGGAAATGTGCCCGGGCGTGTATCACCGGTGGTAGTGCATACGATGGTGGTATACGCCAAATCTGATCTTCGGATCGCGTGTACCACCGGTGGTGCACGCCAAATCTGATCTTCGGATCGCGTGTCACTGGCGTCTTCGCAACAGTCTTCGCGTGGTATTTCTACCAAAGAATCAACTAAACTCATTTTAGTCGGCCAGAAATATATCCGACTAAATTTAGTCGGCAGGAAAATTGATCGAATAATGCCCATCCCTGAGTGTAACGAACCCTACGGCCCTGACGCTCATACCATACGACCACCCCACTCCTTCTCCAACATGCATCACGTGACAAGCCGACAACCTGACGACAGACGCAGACGAACCAACGGCCGAGGACTTTCTCCGACGAACCTTAGACGACTCAACACGTGTACTTACCCTCAGCTCAATAAAAGCCGTTACTATATTTCCAAGTTAAACTCCTTAAACCGCTCAACCGTCACACCAACACCGCCTTCGGTGCTTCTCTCGATCGCTCAGCAGCTATCTTGCGAATTAGAAACACCTCGGTTTCGGCCAGCAAATTTTTCTTCGTCACCTTCGAAGATGTGCCTTCGACTCTCACCCTTCAAGAGCGCTCAGGGGGGAATGGGCTGAGCTTTTAAATATATGCTTTCTTAGGACCCAAATCAATTCGACTCAGTCAACGATTAGGCAACTTTCATTTCCGCAGACACTTCGGGCAACGATTTCGCTTCGATTTCGAATTTCATTTCACAAATTGTGGACATAGAAGAAAATGGGTCGCCCAGGTTCGAGCCACGAAGATCCCGCTCTGGCTCAGCCAGCGGAACCGTAGGAGCATTGGTTATTGGATAAATAAATGATCAAGCAAGCTTGTAATAGAACTTTATTATAACTATTAGGAACACGTGTCGGCACTTGATCTATTACACACGAAGTGCTAAACTGTAATGAAGGCAAGAAGAAGACAGTAGATATGTGAAAAGAGCTACAATCCTTAGCAACCGTATAAATAAAATAATATCTGCCAAAAATATCACCCAAAGAAATAAGAAATTAACTAACCCCTTCTTGTCGTATATTTATGAGCCGCAGGACAGTCCGGTGATGTCGGCCGGACTGATCACCCGGTCGACATCCCGACACGCACCACACGAAACAAACAGCTGATGAAGGAGGGAGCAGAGCAGCCACCGTAGAGGGAGCAGGACCGGCCCAGCAAGAATCTAGGCCGCGAATCAATGAGGAATCGAACACGGCCAACCACCTGTCGGCCGCCGTGGGACTTAGCTAGCGCATCCCCCTAAACTAAGCGGCGTGATTAGCGGCACGAATTCTCGCCGCCGGCTATATGCTAACCTCGCGTTACTTGACTTCCGGCGTGCGTAGTGAGCAGTCACGTTTGCGTTCCCGTCAGTATTTCCTCAGTTGAGTTTACAATAGATTGAGTTGGTGAATTGGAGAGTAGCGTAGTCCCTCGGCCGCGTTCGGTATTTGTTTAACAGTGCTTTTCGGCCGTGTCTGGTGAGGAGCAGGTTAGGAGGTTGGCGGAGACGGAAAGTGGCTGATGTTTCCCTTTTGCGTTTCTTCGGTGTGCCTGCGGTCGTTGTGGGGTCTCGGGACGCTTCAGTGTGGTGCTCGGGAAGGATTTCGTTGTCGGTCGAAGGGAGCTAGAGTCCCGGGGGGTTAATTCCGGGGAACAACGCCGCGGTTGTTAGCGACGGCTTCGGGGGGGGGGGGGGGGGGGGGCCTCGAAGGCCTCATCGGGTACAGGCCAAAGCAGGTGAATGATCGACGACGGGATCCTGGCCCTGACGACAAGTGTAATCACCCGGTTCCGAGTCAAGTCTTGGTGAAAAGCGCGCGGCCACGATAGAGTAGAATAGCGGCGAGCGGTCCGGTGATTGGCCGGTTTCAATCCTTTGAATTTTGAGCTGTTCTCGAGCGGAAATCGACGGCTGGCGTCGACGGCCATCTTGTGGAATATTCTGATAGCTCTCCACGGTATTAATAAATCTCATAGCTCGTACTTTCCTTATCGACTCGTTTATTGCGACATTATTTCCCTGTGTTTTTGCATGCATCGTTTCCAGCAGCTTTGATGGTACTCGGCAGTGTCCACCGTACTTGGACGGTCGAGTTGGAATGCGTTTTCCCTCGGGCAGCGCGCGGACTCGAATAAGAGAACTGAACTAGCCGCGTCGGGTGATCCAGCATCCGACCTCGCGTTTCTCACTCTAAATATTGGTCCTCTCGGGGCCTGGCGCCCAATTCTGAGGTAGGCGAGTCGTGGGGGGATAACTAAGGAGGGCGTCCACGGGCTTTTTGCGAGCGATTCCGGCCGCGTGGGCGGGTACGGCCGGCAGCGCGAACGGATCGTCGTCGCAATACATATATGTAATTATTGATTTTTGTAATCAGCTGGAAGAAACACACATAAAGCAGAACCTAAACATATTTCAAATCCAGCATTAAACCAACAAGGAGCACCAACCTCAAGAGCAAGAAGTGGAGGCGGCAGAGGTTGAAATTGAAACCGTAACCTAGTTGGATGGACGCTTCTTTCGTCTGGATCCGACGAGATGCACTCCTCACTCTGTTGTTGCCGTGCCAGATATGTCCCGGGGATAGGGCCATCTGGGAAAGGCGGAGTAGTTCGTCGAATTTTCATGCCCATTTAGAAATAACTGTTAGATATTTGTTCGGTACGAAGGCACCGAATTACTTTACAGTACCAATATTAAGGAGTCATGAAATACCTACTGCTAATAACTTAAGCGCTCGTCACACTACGGACCATGAGTCAGACCCAACGTGCCTGCCAACCACCAGCACTACTCAATTTCGAATGAGCAAGGACCCTCCTCAGGGTGGAGACTAGAAAAATGTAAACCCAATCAGAACAACCCAAAACTATCTCCACCCTCTGGAGCACCCTTAGCTGATAGAAATGCCAAACTGCGCTGCCAACTTTCTGAATCCCGACTAAACTCAGGGAATTGTTTTTACTTGACAATCACTTCCGAAGAGTCGAAGAGTAAAGACACCTATGAACTCGCTACAACAGCCTGTTATAAATGCCTTTTGTACCGTCCGCGTCTCTTTGCACTGACTCGAATCGCGGCGTACGTGAATGCTCAGATAATTGCAACTAATGCAAGAATTGGTCGAAGGTACAGTGCACGATCTTCTTCAGTGTAAACTCGTCCTCCAACGTCTCTGACTTTTGGTAAACACAATGAATTGAATTGTTATACTTCGAAAGTGACTACCACGATCTACTGCAAGAAGGGCAGAGCATCCACTACCGCTACCAATTTCTGGGAAAATGTGGGGCTAACAACTTTCAGTTTTCCTAGGCGAGGCCTAGAATGTGAACAAATGACTGAAGTGCATCTGGATGCAGCTGTATATGATTCACTGCGGTACGGGCTGCATGGGAATGTTTACCAGACTGAGGTTTTCTACAGTGCCAACGGCGGTGCCGGAAATTAAGACATTCTAGAATATTCAGGGGGATTTAACAAATGCAATAAAAAACAATAGGTGTCCATCATTATGAAGCATAATTGTTTAAAAAAATTATAAAAATAATTTCGTTTGAAGAAAAATAATTTGCGGGAGGCGAACGCCCCCGCGTACCATTTGTACATGTTACATTTGTACCAGTTCACCCCGTTACATTTGTACCATGTAAGTTTCGTTTAGAAAATTTACTACAAATTTTATAGCTTACGAGTTATTCGAATTAGAAAATTTCAATCCACCGGGAGATGGACTATCCCCAAGAGCGTTTTTCCATAGTTCGTTGAATTCGTCTTGACTACAACTTCAGAATATCGAAAACAATAGGTAGATTCATTTAAGCAAATTAAGTTTACATTAATAACTAAAAACCACCGCCTTGCAAGAAGAACCCCATACCACTATCCTACGAGCTGCTTGAACCATACAATGCTGTTCTAAGCAGATTTCGCGTATATTAAAATAATTAATTTTTGGGCCTGAAAATCGGTCTGAAACATTGAAAACTACGAGCAGTCTGAAATCGTTTAAGTTTAAGACAAAGATAGCGATACCCGCATAATGTACAGCGCCACCATGATTTAACGTTAGGATGGATATAGAACCAATAAGAACACGTAATAGAAAAAATCGTATATTATTAAACATAGAACTGTAATAGGTCCCCGAAAGCCACGTAGCTCCCCCGCGAATTAACCGCGCAATAAGTAACCCGATAGGGATGAGTCATAGGCCGCGCGATCGCGAACATTACCAAATATGGGCATAACCTTGAGCGCCCCGAAATGCACCGTCAACGATTTGGAAATAGAAGCTTCGAGAATAAGGCCCCAGCAACTAAAAACGTAGACTAAGCAAAAATATTGTATAAAAGACGGCCCGCGGCGAAGCAAGACACAGATTCCTGAAAACGCGAGTAATAGACACCGTAACGCCGCTGGCCGCCTGTTTGACCGCCGATCTCAGTATCGCGGAGCACCTTGTATCCATCGTTGTAGACCACCAGGTAATCTTCAATAAAAGCAACGAAGTGATAACGTTCCCGGAGTGGATTCCTATCCTTAAGTGACATACGATCCCCTACCTTTAAACGTGCACGGCTACAATCGGGAGCGCCGAGGCTCTCCCAGTCACGCACAGAACAGAACAATTACAAAGCAGTTTCGTGATTGGACAATAGAATGTATATAAGCCGAACGAATCTCCCAGTTTAGTCAGTCGGGTTCGCGTATAAACGCAAGCAAGAACCTCTCCTGGAGCCAAAGTATCCAAGGATTTCAGACCGCTCCTCTCTGCAACTTTGGTTGCAGTCTGCTGTCCGTTCGAACTCTTTTTGTTCCAGACACTCGTACAACGGGTAAAGTTTGTCCGTCATGTTCCTAATAAACCGCGCATAGTAATTAATGGAGCCCGAAATACCTTTCACTTCTGAAACATTCTTTGGCGTTGGCGCGTTTCGTACACTCTCTATTTTCTTTCCTGAGGGGTGGATTCGTTTCGAATTTATGCGAAACCCTAAATATTCGATTTCCTGTTGCGCGATTTCATATTTTTCAAACTATAACCGCAGCCCGGCATCGCTTAATCGCCGCTGGACCTAGTTCACACGATCTAGGTGTATCTCCCATTCCGACGCTGCAATTAAAATATCGTCTATGAATACTATCACTCCTGGTATTCCCAACAACAAAGATGCCATAATTCGTTGAAAAGACCCTGGTCCGGCGGACACTCCAAACGGCAAGCGATTATATTGAAGCAGGCGCAGGTGTGTGCTTATGACCACTAGTTTTTTTGCTCTCTCGCTTAACGGCAATTGCTGACACGCTTCCGATAAATCCAGTTTCGTGAATACTTGTCCCCCTCTTAACACGTCTAATATCTCTTCCACTCGTGGCAGCGGATAATGGTCGACTTTCAAAACTTTATTCAGGGTGACCTTGAAACACCGTTGGCATAACAACCTTATGGCGCCGTTACCTTTAACTATCGGTACCACCGGCGCGCCCTACTCCGAATATTCGACTGGCGAGATGATTTTTCGGTCGCATAAACGTTCAATTTCCTTCTCCATCGGTTCTCGGATTGCTAATGGTATACGCCTTGGTTGCATGAACCGTGGTTGTGCCTCCTCTATTACTTGTAAGGCTGCCCTTATTGAAAGTTCCTAAACCCGGTAGGAACACCTCAGGAAATTCACTCCGAAATGTTGCAATCTCAGTTTCCGTATCTGTCACGCCGTGCATTTTTACTGCTATGTCATACTGCGGTGGCCACATTTTTAAAGCTGCTAAGCAACGGCGACCTAATAAAGGAATCCCCCCTCCAGGGATAACATATAAAATGCGTTCAACTCGTATTCCATTGGCTTCTACCGGTGCCTTGATGTATCCCATCGATTTCGTGGGTTGACGATTGTAAGCCCTTAACGTTCGGTTTGCTGTTAATAACGGGGTTGTTGAGAACTTTTGGCATAACATTTGCTCGAGATCGCGGAATACGCGGCCCCGGTATCCATTTCCATTTAAAAAAATATCTTACCGATCTTAATCGTAACGCAGTGAAGTTCGACTGTTTTCTCACTTAGCTCGCAATCCTCTTCCTTTACTTTACATATGTTTATTTCATTTGTCGCTCGGATCGTGTAGGTGTCTGCTTCGTAACGCTTGTCGCTGCTGCCGTCGTTTCCGTGTTTTTCTTCTTCCAAGCTCCGTCCGTCGATAGCGTCCGCGTCAATGCGGTGTTGCTCTGCGTTTCTCTTTGTCTTCGTCGGGCACATTCTGAATATGTGTCCCTTCGCTCCACACTTACTACAATATTTGTTTCTTAGCGAGCACAGGTTACGAACGTGATTATCTTTGCCACAACAAAATCAAAGCGGCGCCGCACAACTAGTCGACGTTCTCGGAGTGTTATTTCCTCGATTCGCTGCTGTGTTGTTCCGAGAGGTCTGTCCTCGGACGATTATTCGAGTATCTTCGAAACTGATTATTTCTACTGCCAGCCTGTATTGCGTGCATACCGTTGCGGTGCTGTTCGCCTTAGCGCTTTCTGTTGCAGTTTTCACGGGATCCGTCTTGTATACAGGGTGAGGCACTTCTGATGAGGCACTTCACATCTGAATTAATTTGGGCAGTTTTGAAGATACGCCAAAACTGTTTAGATGAAAGTTACATGGATGAGTCTCGTTTGCACACATTCCACTTTGGACACGGCCGTTTTTGGAACTTGCGCACGTGGAAACAGCGCACAGTGGAACCTGTCCACAGTCGAAATAGTATGTAGTGGAAGTTGCGCACATCAAATTGTGGAAACTGCGCACAGTATGTACACTTCACAGTGGACCTTTACTACACGAAAAGTCGAAGTTGGCTGCAGAGTACTGCGTACACACCTCACTTTAATTATCCATAATTCGTACTGAAATTCTTTCAGGTACATCCGTGGATTTAACTATTGCCAATTGCCCATTATTTGTAAATTATACATTTGCGCCCCCTTCCCCTCATCTGGCACTGACCGGACCCGTGACTGTAAAGCATAATGAAACTGATCACGTTTTACAGTTGCGCCCCCTTCCCCTCATCTGGCACTGACCTGACCTGTGACTATAAAGCAGAATGAGACTTATTACGTTTTATAGTCACAAGTCAGTCATGCTAATACATGTATGATGTGTGCAGTTTCCACTGCCATGTGTCCTGATTCCACTATGGGCAACTTCTAACATGGGCAAATTCCACTGTGTCCGAAAATCCACATGTGCGCAAAGTGGACACTCCCATGTTGAATTGGTTTTCTTAAACGGGTCGACCTACTTTTTTTTGATATTCTGAATGCTGATGTCAAGCGAAATTTAACGAGCTATGGCAAAAGTCGATTGGGAGTATTTCATCCCCCGGGGGGTTGAGATTTTGTAATTCTAATATCTCATGAACTATAAGGTATAGAGAAAGTTTTCTTAAATGAAAGTTGCATGATATAAATGGGGCTTTCGTCTCCTGTTAATTATTTTTTTCCAATTACAATTATTTTCATAAATTTTTATAAACAATTACGTTGTTATGAATGGAAAACTATTTTTTTGATTCCATCGTGATGCAGGATCGCATGACGAATCCACCAATCCGCATCATTAGATCATAGTAGATCCATCCCAAAAAAGTACCGAAAACTACCCCCTTAAATAACAAAGTAATAATGCGGAATAGAGAAAAATGTAATGAGGGAAAGTAGCGCAACTCAAGGAATACTTTGGGAGGGCATCCAAAAATTCACAAAAATTTCATTTGTTTAAACATTTTACTCAACTTAAATTTTTTGTTTATGAAATTAACAATTTATTGTTAACAGCTCAATAAAGCAGCTCACGCCGAATACGGGAAGCCCGCACACATGGCCAATAAACGTAAAAATAAGGGAATTATTATGAACTTATGCGATCCATATTTGTATGTAGTACGTACCGCTTGACTTTGTAATTCCCTTACTTTTACGATTATTCATCGTGTGTGCGGGCTTCCCGTATTCGGCGTGAGCTACTTTATTGAGCTGTTTACAATAAATTGTTAATTTTATGAACAAAAAACTTAATTGAGAAAACGAGTTTCAAGAGTGATTGAGTTTATTTAATTATATTCTTTATTTAAAATACTTTTCGTATATAAAATTATTAAATGAAGAAGTTTAGTTTATTCAATTATCCCCTCACGAGTTGCGCGGGCGCCTCTATGCGAAATTACGCAGCGTTCGGCCCGTATGTGGGAAGGGTTAGGAAGCCAACTTCGGATAGCGCTGCAGTACATTCTACAATCTCTAGATCTATCTGATTGGAGCGACAGTTTTTTGTGTTGCATTTGTGATAAGTACTCGTACTTTGGAAAACGTAATACGGCGGTTTCGTGTTATTTCTCTGGCTGTTCTCGAATTCTGTGTTAACAGGTAAGTGCTGTATATTCTTAACAATGTTTCGATGGCCGATGTTCTATTAATTTACCTCGCGCGCCTCGGACAATTAAAAATCAAATTTTCAGGATATCGACAATGGATCAGCTATGTACTAGTGCGCAGGCTGATGCAGCTGATCGTTTAGCGGCTGCAAGCTCATCGGCTGCAAGCACACCAGCTGAAACATCAACCGCTGTAACCACCGTTGCAGATCAGGATGCGATTTTAATGAAATGCGCGAGGACGGCGCATTTAGATGTGTAGGCGATAAGCTATAGTTTTGTCATTACACGCTTCTGGTTCGAGCCAAGAAAGTTCCCGAGCGTACTCGAGCCGAGAAGGTTCTCGAGCGTACCCGCGCCGAGAAGGTTCCCGAGCGTCTCCGCGCCGAGAGGATTCCCGATCGCGCGACGCGATCGGCATTTGTCCATTACTGTATAAGAGCGGCTTCCAGCGGTACTGGGGGCAGTCCAAGTTTGTACACCGAAGAGTTCAAGAAGGTTTAATAAAACGCCTAATTTACACGCGCCGACGTCTACGTCTCTCTCCATATCAATATTCGCCTCTTACGCTACAGATGGGAGATTTTTTAAGCCCGTAATAGACAGCTCACGGAACTATCCGGTAGACGGGACTATACAAGCTCTCTGCCAAATATGCCATTCGGGAAAGCCTGTACGGGGAAGAATTTATTCAGCGACAAATTTTAAATCGCACCTGAAGGTAAGTACTTGCCCGGCTAATATACAAGTAGAAATTGAAAAACATATAAGGAAACAGTTCTATATCAGTTTACATTGTAAATCGAAATGAATGATATTGTATTTTGCAGCGACGTCATGGTGACCTCTTTGATGAATATTTATTGCACGGGGCAGCAAAACGGTTGAAAATAAGCCTGGATTCTGGTTCGTGCAGGGGAAGGAAAGCCTCCTGTGTCTTTTCCCAGCAGCATTTTGAGGCGAATGTTACCCAGTATGTAGTGCACAGTATGGCTCCTTATTCTACGGTGGCAATGCCATCTTTTCGCCAAATATTTAATGGTAAGTCTATGCGATTATACATTAAAACTATTATTCACAAACTAGCACGTGTAAGGAAATAAAATTAATTTTATTCTTCAAATTTCAGACCTGCAGATCGTGCAAAACAACACGCCATTGCGCCACATGAGCCGACGTCGTCTAGTACGCAACATTGCCGATATGTATGAACAAAATAAAGCTGAATTAAAGAATCAGTTAGCAGGAATCGACTACGTCTGTACAACCGCAGACATTTGGAGCTGCAGTTCAAGGAGGATTTTGGGCGTGACGGTTCATTGGGTAAGACTAAATTACTGATTTCATTATACATATGTTTTTCAGAAATCTCCGCGCGCGTATGCGTGTGTATAAATACGAGAAGATGTGAAGCCTAGGTCGGTTTTATCGCAAAATAACTGTCGGAATTTTCATGATTCTAATGTTCTAATCTATTTTTGTTGCTGACTATATCTATAGATTGATCCTGTATCATTTGAAAGGCGTTCAGCGGCAATTGCTTGCCGGCGGTTCGCGGGTACCCACTCGCATGACAGGATCGGTGCATTGATAGACAATATACATGCGGAGTTCAGCATTACAGAAA
Source organism: Trypoxylon attenuatum (assembly GCA_963989405.1). NCBI lineage: Eukaryota > Metazoa > Arthropoda > Insecta > Hymenoptera > Crabronidae > Trypoxylon > Trypoxylon attenuatum. The sequence continues at coordinate 943,874 of OZ022494.1, read as the reverse complement.
AAGTTGTCGGTACGGTAACCGACAATGCCTCGAATTCTATTAAAGCATTCGAGGAATTTGGGATTGCCCGGGATTCCCTAACAGATCGTGGTAAGTAAATTGCAGCATCCTTCAAAAATATCACATTTTACATTAAAACCGATTAATTTACAATTGATTTCTTCCTGCCTATTTAATTTAAATTTAGAAATTGCTCCGCAAAATGAAAATGTCGCAGTTGAACCGGAGAGCAGTGATGCAGAGGAGATGAATGACGCGGAGGAAGATGACAGCTTCTATCCCGAACAAGCCTGCGTTCCGGAGAGCTCCATATTTCTGGACTCAGCCCTTCCGCGCCACTTCAGATGCGTGTGGCATACCTTGAATTTAGTTGCAGCATCGGACGTAAAGAAGATCATCAACCGCCATCCGGAGTTACATGTGCAACACCACCGAACCATTGGCAAATGTAACCAACTGTGGGGAGTGTTGCGGTCTCCGGAACAACGGGAGATTTTACACGACATTTTAGGACAATCATTGTCACGTCCAGTTATTATGCGATGGAACTCTCTCTACAATTCGTTGACACAAATATTGAATTTGCGCGAAAGAATCGTCGGAGCGTCGGAAGTATTGAATTTAAGGCGAAGATTAGGGGACGCGGATTTCCAGTACATAAAAGAGTATTTGTTATGTTTGAAGCCAATTGCGGAAACAATCGAGTGACTGCAAGGGGAACAATACTGTTTTTATGGATACGTAACACCTAGTATAATTAGTTTGACGCGGCATATTACTCTCACAATTGCCTCAACGGATTTACTTACATGTAAAAACTTGGCAACCGAATTAAAAGTGGCGATTTATTCTCGAGTTAGCCTTGTTTTCAATATCATTGAAAATGGAGAATTCGCTGCAATTGCGGCAGTTATGCACCCCCGTTTTTAAAAAATATGGGTGCCATCGTTACATAATGATGCCCAAGGAATTGTGCAACGTGTGGCGAACGAGGCCATCAATTTCCACGGCATTCGTCATGCAGTACCCCGGGGCGACGAATTGCAAGACGCGGATATTTTTAATTTTGAAACTGCGGCGCCTACCACACCAGCGGAAGTGGCGGACTCAATGTCGCTAATGGACATTGCACTAATGAAATATATACACGAACCACTGAATAATAAATTAGGATCATTGGATGGATTTCTTTCGATCAAAAAAACATTCTTATATTACAATACAGTATTACCATTATCGGCGTCAGTAGAGAGATTATTTTCTTACGCGACGATGATGGCTTTACCAAAATATAATAGATTGACTGATAAACAGTTCGAATTGCGAGTCATCTCGAAATGTAACTCTGCGATTCGCAGAATTTAATAATAAATAATTATATTACACATATTGTACATGCATTTATATTTTATATGATGCTTTCACCCGTACACCGCTTCATTATCACAGTTTGAAAGGAACACATCATGGTAAGTACAATGCTTCACCCAGGGATCGGCATTATAACATGCACGCCAGATTTGATCCGCGGACCGCGTGTACCACCGGTGGCACACGCCAGACTCAATCCTCGGACCGCGTGTACCACCGGTGGTACACGCCATATTCGATCCTCGGACCGCGTGTACCACCAGTGGTACACGCCATATTCGATCCTCGGACCGCGTGTACCACCAGTGGTACACCCCAGATTGGATCCTCGGACCGCGTGTACCACCGGTGGTACACCCCAGATTGGATCCTCGGACCGCGCGTACCACTGGTGGTATACGCCAGATTTGATCCTCTCCCTCGATTGAACACATTTTCCTGCCATTCAGCCAAAAACTAATATTTCAGACTATTAGTCAATTAGTAATCACTAATTGGTAGTCTGTCAATCTGTTACCTAGTTAGTTGATTAGTCAATTAATGCATTAATTAGGTCGAAAAACGTGCCCGATTCAATTTTATCGAACGTATCTTCTTCCAATAAATTTTTATCGGACTGATTTTCCTCCGATAAAATTTTATCGGACAAATTTCCACCGATAAAAAAGTATCGGACGAATTTTCCTCCGATAAAATCTTATCGGACATGTTTTCCTCCGACAAAATTTTATCGGACATGTTTTCCCCGTTAAAATTTCATCGGACCTCATATTTATCAGATAATGCCTATCCCTGATTGGGGCACCCATAGGAAAAATAAGCCAAACCCTTATCAGAAATAAAAACTTAAAAATAAAACCAGCAGCAAGAAATAAAAGATTAATAGAAATAACAGAAACAATCTGGGGAGTAATCATACCTGGAAATCCAAGTTAATGCCAAATAAACGCATCCATAAGTAAACTACACTCTGAAATACAAAAGGATAAAATAACATTAATAAATATACCAGAAGAAAACGAGATAAGCTCAAAACTGCTCAAGTTAGCCATCCGAAAGAATTTCTTGCAAGGAACTACCTAAGTAGTAATACGCAAGGGAACCGTAATTAACCCACCTAAAAAGGAAAGGGAACAAATAATAACAGAAAATCACACTACGCCTATCGGAGGACATAAGGGTATTCAGAAAACATAAAATATGTCATAAAAACATGTATAACTTGCCAGAGAAATAAATTAGTCCGTGTAAGAAATGGGGAACCCATGGTAATAAGTGATGCGTCAACCGAAGCCTTCGACAAGGTATTCTTACTTTCGAGTGTGAGCGAGTTCAGGGTGCTTGGCCGTCAGGACGACGGCTCGCTGTTGTTAGCAACGGTGACAACGAAGTCTAGCTGCAGACATTGAGGACACCGGTCGTGTTTGACCATAGTCTAGTTGTGCTTGGTTCTTGTTCCTGTTAATAAATCACTACGAACGTAACAGTATCAATGGATATACTAGGACCACTACCGTACACTATAAAGGGAAATAGTTATGCTGGGTGAGTCTTTGACTCGCAGGACGAATTTCAGAGCGTGTTCTAGGCTCCAATACAAGGTCAAAAGTCCAGTGTCAAAGTAGCGAAATCTTAACCCTTTCGGTGATATGAGCGTCTGAAGTTTGAACTATTAAAATTCATATCTCCGTACTGGATAACGCGAGAGGCGCGATTTTTTTAGAACACATGGCAGGACCGGGGCAATCCTAAAAAACATGAACAATAAAAAAAATATTGGTAACTAACATAAGTTTTTATTCCGATTTTCATCCATGTGTACGAACACGGGTTTTTTCGGATCTGAAAAAAATCATGGGCATTCTCTGTTCCAGCCTCATAAATAACCCATCAAGAAGAGTTTGGTTTTATTTTAAAATTTCGAATACGGCAGGCAAGAATACGCCATAAAAGAAAAGAAACTACTAGTTGAAATGAGAAAAACAATAGATCGTGACACCTTAATTGATATCATCGCAGCCGGCCTACCAAGTTTTGTAACCCATTGAATCCACAAAGAAAAAGTATCGGAAACAAAGGATCTATTCAGTGAAATTGGAAAATTAGAACATTTGGTTAGCAAGAAAAAGCCCTTAGAGAGGAAAAATGATATAAGAATCAATATAGCCAAACAACAGAATTGTAGCACCTGCGAAAGATTGAAAAGGTGGTAGAGAGATTACTCACTCATTACCACCCAGAGTCTTCATGCTGGTTCAAGACAAGATACGAGGAAAATGAAAATAGGAATCAGATCAAAATTGTCAACAACTCAGAATTGGAATGTGAACTACAAGATGAAGAACAAAAAAACTAACAGTGCAGCCATTAATCAAGATCAAGGTACGTCTAAACGATAACCTAGAAACATTTGGAATCTACGACTCAGGGTCAAACGTCTCTGTAATAAATGCAAAACTACTGAGACTAAACGGTAAAACAACAAGTAAGTCCAAACATTCCAAATTGAGAACGATTAATGGCGTAAGGAAGACAATGGGTATGGTGACATTAAAAGCGAAAATAATGGATATAGAAAGATCAATCGACATTTTCGTAATAGATAATGAAAATTTCAGATACAACTTTTGTTTGGAGTAACCATACACATATGTGCAATTCTGGTCACAGCACTAAGGGGTCAATCAATAGCGAGTAGCGGGGAGCAGGCATGTAGAGGCAATTCGCGACCGAACGACGTAAACCGCGAAGACGCGCTCGCGTTTCCTAGAAACGCGACCAGAGGAAGTTGTTGATTTTGGTCGCGAAGACGTTTGGCCTCAGCGCTAGCTTCCTTCTTGTAGTAGCTTCCATGACAGAAGGTCCTTCTCGCTCCTGAATCCGACTAGCTTGTGACTACACTCCGAGAAACTGCATTTGGCGATCCTGGTTTGATGTGCTTCTCCGTTCCTGCATCCTGTGAGCTTCCTATGACGTTCCTGATCTCAGCGCCTTATCCCCATCGAACCTGAATCCTGCTGACCATCTACTCCGTCCGGTTCCTGCATTCTGGTATCCTCGTTGTTGCTACGACCTGTTCCTGCTGCCAAATCCTCCTTCTTCAGTGATTTCTGCCTTCCTCCTCACATGTTCCGAACAAGGTAATATCATCTATTTATTTCTCTACTGCTCTATGCTCAACCGCTTAGGCGTGCAAGGAGTCCTTCATATCTCTCGCAGACTCGCATAGTGTCTTGATTCCGTATCCCTTTGACATGCGAGGAGTCCCTCTCTCTCTCTCAGACTTGCACGTTCTCTATTCATTCCCCTTTCCTAGATTTATGTGGTCACTCTTCTAATCTCTTTCGTATCCTGGTATGTTCTTCGCTCCGATCGGGTGTTAGTCACCTTAAATTCTTTAATTTTTCGATTAAATCTACACCTTTCAAATTTCGTTTGGCATCATACCCCTTTCCATGACAGAAAACCCCTATTTCCCGACCCGCTCTCCAGTCCACAAACCATTCAACTTTCTAATTGGATTAGATTGCATAACGAAATTCAGGTTAGCCCAAGATGAGAATCTAAGGATTACACAAAAACCCCTTTGACAAAAAAAGGGAATAAAGAATCGGCGAATATATAGCGCTCGGCTATATATTGAAAGGAGAATTGGACTCAGGGAATTTAATAAAGCACCAATATCTCCGTATAAACAACAGTCCTTCATTCACCACCTCGACTCGCTCCAAACTCTCAACCCACTCCGTAACTCCAGACTCCGAAATTCCTCAACTCCGAAACGCCCCGACAACTCTCCGACAAGGATTCCGCGACATCCATACGCGATCGCCGCCGACAAGGGAATCGCTGCCCTCTTCTCACCAACGGCAGCGTTGCCTCGTGGGCCGCCACTCACGCCACCACCCGTTCTCTATCGGGAACTTATCATCTGCCGAGCCTGCGCATCTTACAGCTCGGCCATCCTGCTGTCAGCTTCATCCCCGAAGCTGTCGAACTTCTTTATTAAACTTTCAACCAATTTAATCTATTTCTACATCAATCCGCCCACCACCAATCCGCAATGCTTTGTTTACAGGGACAGAGACCTTATGTGCTAATACGCGAAGGACGCCATCCTATTGCCATCATTGAGATTGGCACCCTTTCAGTTCCCAAGATACTAAGTTCACATGCGGATCCTCAAAATAGCAGAAACGCTTATCCGCAGCGGCAAGTTCCGCACATCGCGTATTTACGCCTCCCAGCCTGGCACCCACAAGCTTCGAGTGTAACCGATCCGCTCGTTCGAAACAACACTCAGACATATGTATCTGCGCCCGACAAATCACAATTGCGCAGAATCGCGTACTTGAAAGTAACATTTTGTAAATCTAACTTAGATGAGTCCGCACCAAGAAAATTCGCTCCTTGAACCCTCCGTCTTACGTTATTAAGCGTTGCCACCTTTGCTTTCAGTACATCCTTTCGCTTTAGGGTTGAATCATCCTTCCGCTGTCTTTCTCCCGTAATCAGCTGTGTCACACTCGGAGTAACGAATTCTAATCTATAAGATTCTACCTCTGCAACAACGCCGTCAACATTGATATTAGTGTCTAATGTTATTCTTCCCTCTCTGAGATAGTTTAACAATGATTCATAATACGCTGAGTTTTCATCTATTAGGGAAGCACCGTTGTGATCTTTTTTGCAAGGTTCTATCAGTTGTTTCCCACCCTCTGGCACACTAGACATTCGTGTTCCGACTGGCTCCGTTGCTTGTCGCTGTGACATTCTCTCCGCTCGAAACACATACAGTATCATCTTCCCTAATTAACTTAATATCATCTATTTCGCTTACAACCATCACTTGCCTGTGCAGGAGTCCTACACGGTTTCAAACCTCCCTCCATGCGCTTGGCAGGGGCCTTATATGTTGGCTTTCTATCACACGTAATGCGCAACGTCTTGACTTCTCGTTCCTTGGTTGGCCTTTTACTAAACTATTCACGCCATATAACTTCTCACAATGTTCTCCTACTGGAGTGGCACAGGCAACGCTTATCACCCCCTTGTCTTGTAACTCACACTTCGCCAACCGACTCGAAATTTTCAGTTGCCCGCCGCCAGTTCGACATGTCGTCTGCAATTCTCTATTCTTAATACTGTTGATTGAGGCACCCCTCGTGGCTGCTACGTCGACTGGTTGTTCGTCTACCTCGCCTTCAAGCGAGCTACTTGTCCTATTCACACTACTCCACGCTACCTGCTCTGGTGATATGTCACCTCTTCCATACGCCACTTTCGCTTCTCCATTCGATCCACAGACGTTGACCACGTCTGCCCGCGACGGTTCAGATATAATGCCACTGATTGATCTAACACGCGAGCCACCACTCATCCCCTCCATTTGACTAACACAAGATCTCACGGTATCAGCCTTTAGAGCAACAACATCTCGTCGCTCGCCTAACGTGATCGCCATCTCCTTTACGCCGCTCTGCCTCCTGTCCGCTGCTCCGTCACCTTGCTTGCGTTGCTCCTTCTCGCTCTTCGGCTGCCCTCGCTTCAACGCCGCTGTCTCGTTGTCCCTGCTCACAAGCGCTGCTACTGCGCTGCTGCTGCAAATCACTTGGACGCTCTCTCGCTTTACCTTATCAGTAAAAAACGCCAGACTATTCACACGTTTACTCCGAAGCCATCCGGGTGTACCTCGGCTCTCATACTTCTCTAACCACACCTCGGCCGCCTCGTCTGGGCCTCGACGCCTAACTTGCAATTTGCTACGTCCCGTGGTTATCGAGTATGCTTTCTTTCTCACGCGCTTCTAACACCTTTCGTTTCTAACACCCCTGGGAACTGGCCTTCGCTCGACCTACGTCTCGCGTACTGAGACATTCGTCTCTTGAAATGATCAAGTCTGTCTTGAACCCACGATTCACTTTCTCTAACTTTTGGTTTACCTTTCGATCTCCCTTATCTTCCGAATCGTTCGATTCTACTGCAAACCCATATCTTACGCGATCTAACCTCTCGCTTGTCCTTAGCTCGCCTTCTATTCCGACGATGACACCGCGTGACTTGATACTTTCCACCCTTAACCTCAACCCCACGCTTCGCGCGGAACCGCGTCATCTTTCCCGTTCCTTGCCCATTCGTTGCAACTAACTTCGAGGGCACTCGAACATTAACAACGTCCACGACCACTTTGCTTCCCCTTCTAACCGGGGCTACTTTCGCACCGATACCACCGAACCTAACCCCTCTGCTACCGCGACCAGGCCAACCGCCAACCGCTTCCCGTCGCAGGTGCTCCGCCAGAGCGCGCCTCCTCGACACACACACATCTTCTGGTCCATCCCTCGCAATCGCGCTCACACAAACATCGTTCTCGCTCACCTCGCCCGTTCTCACAAATTCACCGCCGCACCACTTATCGTACACCGACCGACGCTCCCTGCACTCAAACACTTCTCAAACTCGTTCCTCGTGTGGTAGATCGCCCCCCCCCCCCCCCCCCGCGACGACTCCACTCGTCCCTCCTGCCTCAACAGCTTCACTTGCTTCATCAGCTCCGTCGGCTCTACTAGTTCCATCTGCTCCATTTGCTTTACGGTTCCGGCTCTGTCAAGCGGCAGCACCCGGACCCAGTCCGGCGCTTTGCTGGTCGCTTTCTCGCTGCAACCCCTCCTTGGGTTACCCGCAATTCCTCGCACTTGGTGCACGACGTCGCACGCTCCCCGGCTAGCCGCCATCGCGCCGTCCGCCATCTCCCTCTCAAGCGCACTATGCGCGTCCCGGTCCACCCCGTCGGAAACTGAGTCAACTGCGTTACCTGTGGGCTCTGGGATCATCGTGGTTGCCTCCGCCTCCGCTGACTGGCACTGCTCGACTTCCGTCTGGGCCTTCGTTTTCGCCCCTTGTAACGGCTCACCACGTGACTGCAGGATCGCCATGGCCAACTCGAAATACCGTCGTCGGTCGTCCCTCAGCTGCTTAGCTGCCGGCGACCACTCCATCCGCCCCGCCCATACTCCCCATGCTCTCTTCGACAGGTTTCTCTTTGGCTGCTTCTCCAGGTGGTCCAGACGGGCTCGCATGAGTCTCGGCTCTGCCTGTCGACGCCACGTGTGTGCAATCGCCATGAATAGCTCCGTGAACCGACGGCGGTCCCCCCTTATCGCCCTGACAATCGCCAATGTCTCCGCCATCTCGCTAGCTCGGCTTGCTGATCCATGTCTCCGTAACTTGGCCTTAACGCGGCTTCAATCCCAAAGTTGAATCAAGTTCAATCCCAAAGGCTGAAGTTGAAAGGAAAAAGCACCACGCGATATTATCTATTAACTGATGCGGCACACGACAAGATGGACGCCGACAACCGCCACCGACAGAGCCAGCCACGTGCTTCGTAACGCACCTTGGACCGGTCCAACTCCGGGTATTCAATAAAACGTCAATAATAAAGTATAAACAACAATCTTTTATTCTTCTTCTCAACTCTCTCCGAACTCCCAGCTCACTCCGAACACCCGACCAGTCCGAAACTGTTCGCCTTTGTTCACTCTCCGATATGCATTCCGCAACGAGCACTCGCTATCGGCGCCGACAAGGGAATGGCCGTACTCTTCTCGCCAACGGGCGCGTTGCCTCGTGGGCCGCCGTTCACGCCGCCACCCGTTCTCGATCGGGAACTAACTATCTGCCGCGCCTGCGCATCTTACAATATATACTTGGCGCGAGACGCTACCGCGTCTCTTGATTACAGTCACTGCTCAGGTCAGTGCCTGATGAGAGGAAGGGGGCGCAACTGTAAATCGTGATGAGTCTCATCATGCTTTAGTGATTCAATACGTTAGACACATTGCCTATAACATATATACGGCAGTCCTAAGGCGATACTCATCTTCGTTATGAAAGAATTTTCTAATGTCTTCCAAATTAAACAGCACAAAACCACTGCCTTCCACCCACAATGAAATGGATCCTTGGAACGAAGCTACCACGTGTTAATTGAATACCTGAAACACTACACACACAAGGAAAAACAATGGGATGAATGGTCACCACTAGCCATGATGTCACACAACACCAGAACACACGAGGGAATCAAATTTACACCATACGAATTTGATGATATTTGCGACACTACGCGCAGGCGCGGACACGTATGTGCGCGAGCGCGATCGGCGCGCTGATCACTACCGATCGTGACTGTATGATGACCACATGTATAAAACGCATTAAAGTAAGAAGAACTGACCTCAGTATTTAGGACGAGCACATTACTCCCTCGCGTCGATCCCCCAACAGAATTAATATTCGGGAGAAAGACACGATTACCAACGAACCCGAGGGTAACAGAAGGAAGAACTTGCCCGGAATACCTCGAAGAACTAATACGCAAATTACACAGCCTTTGAACACCCGCGAAAGAAAACCTGGAAAGATCAAAAATCAGACGGAAAAGATATTATGACCAGAAGATACAGACACAAGAATACCATGAAGGAGACCAAGTCTTCCTCTTAATTCCAAAAACCGGGAAACCAGAACCCGAATACACCGGATCATTCACTATACTTGAGACACTACCAAGCAATAACGTTAAAATGACCACGGGACCGAACAAACCCAAGGTGGTGCACATGGATCGGACTAAGGTGGCGCACCTAGCGCTCGCGCAAGGAGCTAAACCTCAGACCCAACTTGAACTATAAAAACACACCACCTCCAAACAAGTAAAGCTCAGAAGAAGTAAGACGAAACAGAGTAAGTAAGGAAAAGATGCCAAAAAGATCCAGGCAAAAAAGACGAGACAAGGAGAAGGAAAATAGGAAGCCGGAGGATTCTGAACGAAATCCAGCGACGATCAGGAAAAAGCATGTAGAGAAGATCTTAAATGAAATGGTGCCACATCCCAGGGCAGTGAGACCCATTCTGGGGAAGTTAGAATAACGAAATCTTCGAAGAAATGATACCACATCATGAACTAATAGGACCCACCGATCCATGGGCTGTAGAAAAAATCGACATACCAACACAAAACTGGTACATCTATACATTTGCCAAGGAGGAGGATCCACGAAAGTACCAAGGGATAATCGAAAATAGAAGACCATCGCACCCACCACCCAGAACCGAAAAATGCACATGCTTTTTGTGCAGACGAGCCAGAGTTCCGGATCCCACGCGGGATCATCAGAAGATGGGCCAGGAGCCGACAAACCCCCCCCCCCCCCCCCCCCCTATGAAGAGCCTTTCACTATCCTTCATTTTTTTACATCTACCACTATCTACCTATTCCTAATGTAACTCAAAGACGCACCAAAGCAAAAATGTATAATTAGAATGAGCATTATTTTCCTATATATTTTATTTTCTTCTTAATATATTTTTATTATTTTTACCAAATTTGTTATTAATTAACGTAACTCTTCCTTCGAGGACGAAAGAAAAATAAGTAGGGAGGTGTAACGCCCCCACAAATTTTCGCGCCAAAATGTACTGTGACGTTGCAGATCTGGCAACGTCACAAAATAGAAAAATAAAAATAATGAACCAACGCGAAACTACTCTCGGGGCCTTCCGTGAATAATGTACCGCGGCTAATTCCCGAATTCTGTGAGTCGCGTGGCAGGAGAGACGGCGGAAACACCGGCGGAAGGAGAAGGAGGGGCGCTCAGGGTGCAAGGACGGGGGAGGTATCCCGGGGGGATCCTCCCTAGAACACGTTTCCCGCCGCTGACCAGGGGTCAGCGGGCCCACGGGGCCACGGGAGCGCTCACCCCGGCGTGCGTGAGCCGGCGGTGCGACACCGGTGCCCTGCGGAGCCTCCGTGTTGGGCCACCCCTATTGGTGACCCACGCGGGGCACGGCGATCCCGGGGGGATCGAGGCGCGGACGCCTGAGGGCCGATCTCTCCCCACCCAGCCTGCCGCAGCAAGAGTTCCGCGAGCGGCGACCACCAGCCGCCAACCTCCCGAAAAAGGACCACCTGCCGACATCTGTGGAGGATCGACAGGACTCACAGTGACGTCACCACCAGCGTCGCGGGAAAAGCTTCTACTCATGCGCGTGCCGAATGTACGGCGTAATTGCCGAACACGCGGTCTCAGTCTTAATACACCATTAGGATCAATTAGTGATCTCAGTCGTACTGCGACAGTGGAATCGATTACCGATCTTAGATTTCAGAGAGGACGAGATCGAACGAGACAATGGAGAATATATTTGAGAGTTCCCGAGAGGCCAGCGATTCGGTAAGCGAATTGAACTAGCCCTTTTCGTTTGTGTCGAATGTAATGAAGAATTGTACGCGTTAGAATCACGTTTGGTATCGAGATCATGAAAGATTTTCCGGCTTCACCGGTATTGCGTAGTGCTTTTCCGTATCGAGTCCTCCCGTAACGAATGATGTAATCTAGTGCGTCGCGTGCGTTACCGCGTGTAATCTCGAGAGTTGTAATTCGATCTTCGCGTTTGTAATTCCGCCTTCGGGCGATGACGAAAAATAAAATGTGCCGACTCTCGGATTTATTTTGAATCGTTGTGTGAGAATTATTTTGTGTGTGAAATTCCTGTTTTGCGTCGTCACTCCACCCATGCTCGATAGAATCGAACTCATTCCGCGTAGTCCGGCCCTGGGAGAAATTTCGACGTTCCGATTTCGTTAAGTAAGGAGATTCTCGAATCACTTTTTGATAGACTGGAGAGTAGAATTATTTAGTAACATTTCGAACGAGCCTCGGCTCGCGGCACTTCGGTGCCTGGCGCCCAACGGATTAAGGATTTTGGATTTTGGAAATTTGGAGGAGAGAATCTCGCGCATTTTCTTTGCTCACGAGTAATTTTCGGGTTAGCCGGTGCCGAATATCGAAGTAAGGGAAAATTCTCGTGACAAATTTTGGCGCCCAACGTGGGGCCACTTCAGTAAAAGTGGCTTTCGAGCATTTTTCGCGTAATATTGATTTATTTGGTGGAGTTTCGACACGGGAATATAGCAAGAATATTATCGCGGTTGATAGAATTTTCCAGATTGAATCTTAACGGTGGTATTACGTTCGAAATTTATCGCGTGATATTCTTGAGCCTTTGTTCGGATGTAATATTAGCAGTTACTCGGGATTATCGTTCCCGGTGTTTACGTTTTTTTTGGTCGGCAAGAAGCCGAAGTAGTTGGATCGTATGATCCTTGTTGTTGCCGAGTATTAAGCTCGGTTCACATGAAGCCAGCAGGTGAAACGTGTGGATTAGGGATAATTGATAGATTTTTCGAAAAGGTTACTCCGGGTTATTTCGAGGATTTTGGTTGTTATATTTAGTCTTTTTAGTTACTTTTTGTTAATTTATTTTGTGCCGTGGTGCCCCTATTGGCATCATTTTATTTGGATTTCGCGATTTTCGGTTTCGGTGAAGGGCATCTCTCAGGGAGAGGTGGCCCGGACTATTGGGTGCTCCTTCCGAGGCGGAAGTTTGAGCAAATTGTTAGTTTTTGGGATTTGGGTTAGTTAATGGGATTTTCGGACTTTTGAGTCGGAGTTTTGGAATTGCGTTTTAGCAATGGCTACCGGAGTACCGACGCTTCACCTGGCTGTTTCGCGAGTATGCCATAGCGAAGTGGCAAATATTTTGAGAATATCGTGCGACATATTAGTGAACAATTTGTGAATGTTTGTGCATGATTCTTGCGGATTTTTGATATTTGCGATAATTATGATATTTATGATATTTTCGATATTTATGATATTTATGATATTTTCGATATTTATGGTATTTATGATATTTGTGATATTTATGATATTTATGATGTGTTTTGGATGTCGCAAATTACACTGAAAATTTATGCCTGTTCCGATCCAATTAAGGTGCCTACCGACTTGAATTAGTTTTCTTATTTCGCCGTAGTGTTGCGTAATTGGCCAGTGCTAAGAAAGTGCTAATTAGTTTAAAGTTAGAGTGTTTGAATTTATTTGGGAATTTTGTTAAAACTCGGACATTGTTCGGGGAGTGTTGTAGTTCGATTAATGATTTGAAGCACTTGTCGGAATTTATGGCACCCGTTAATTATTTTCGGGAATTATTTTGAATTGTTGCTGGTTTATGAATTTTATTGTGAATTTCGAATTTTTGCGATTATCGTGAAATGGCACCAGGTTTGATGAGTCCCTGGACGAGTTGATTTCTCTCTCTCACATATGGAATATTGTTAGATGGAATTATGAAACTAATGTGATTTAATTGTGGATTATTGTGCGATTCTGATTACTGATATAAGGTGATATTATGATGATTTGTGGGTGTTTACGAGATTTATTTTCAGTGTGGCGTATGTAATTGAACCATTTGATTTTCTTTTACTGATTTTGTGCATTTATCGTGTCTTACTACGCAGTAACATTACCCTCTGTTCGGGAATGTGGACTTTCCGCGATTAAGGTTGATATATCGACGTTTGAACTCTGTTTTGTTGATTGTCGTAGCACGTATCTTCCGTGCTCCGTTACGCTTGCGCTCAATATTGGACTTATTTTCGTTACGTTGGTTTCCGGAAGTTCGCGTTGTTGGGTACTGCGGTTATCCAAGGACTTATTTATTGTTTTTTCTTTTGCGTTTTTCGGCGTTCCGCCTGGCTCAGACCGCGAACGGCGTACCGGGCTAGGAGGTATCGAATTAAGCGGTACCATTGTTAGGGTGTGCCGCGGGGAGATCGGTAATCGTCCGTAACACGTGGTCATTCCGGATTCGCGATCTATTGGAATTTTGGTCGGAAAAACGAGTGTGGAAATTCTCCAAGGCGATTGCGTAAGTTTGAGTTTCGCGAGCTAGTGAAGTTGCGTCGGCATGAATACCAACCCGCCAGAACCGCCTTCCGGTGAGGGCGATGAAAATACCGGTCAGACGCGCTTGCTCCCGAATCACGTATATCAGTCGCCGGACTCACCCATAGGAAATCCATCGCATTCTTTTGTGGAGACGATGCAGATACCGTTGCGAGGGGGTCAGCAACCACCCCTGACCCAAACGAACCGTGTTCGGACGTCGCTACAACTTGATACGTCCTACCGTGATCGACGCGGCGATGTGATAGACCAGTTGCGAAGGTGGAACGTAACATTTAAGGGTGAGGCGGACGACGACTGCGATTTCTTTCTCGATCAGGTTTGGGAAGCTTGCGACTTAAAGGGTTGTGATCCGGCCGAGATTATCCCGCACCTACATCACGCGATGGGCGGGAAAGCAGTAACGTGGCTTTATTCCGGACGTAATTATTGGCGTACGTGGGATCAATTTGTTACCGCGTTTCGGCATAGTTTTACCAACGCGAGTCAGCGATTTGAGTTCGAGAAGCAGATCTTGACGCGAACCCAACGTCGCGGAGAGCGCGTACGCGATTACATCGCTGAAATCCGGAACTGGATGAGTCGATTAAATCCGCCGTGGTCGCCTCAGCAGGAATTGTCGTGTGCTTACGGTAACTTGCACCCGCATTTACGGATGCAGGTTCCCCGTGAGTCAGTACGAGACCTATTTGACTTAGAGCGACGCGCTATCGAAGCCGAGCGGATGCAACAACAACTTCGCGAATGGGAGCCGTATGAAGATCCTGGGGCTTCCGTAACCGCGCCGCGACCTAGATACCGTCCTTTCGGAGCTCAACGGGAAGACGCGCCTAATGTACCGACTCCGTCGAATGTAAAATCTGCCGAACCGAAGCCCGCGAGAGAAGACGCGCGGAGAGCAACGCCAGCTACCGGACGAACTCCATTTACGCCGACGTGCTGGAATTGCAAGCAATCCGGCCACTTTTCAAGAGATTGCAAGGCTCCGAGTCGCCTGCACTGTTACCGTTGCGGGAGACCGGGCGTTACGACACGCGATTGTCCCGATTGCTCTCGTCCTTCGGGAAACGCCACGGGGAGCCGATGATTCGGGTCGAATCGGCTACCGATGCTATTGTTGCGACCCGCCCGCCTGCGAATATCGAAGTGGCGAAAAGCGAACCTCCAAGTCCTACGGAACTCGTCGCGAGAACCTCGAAGCCTACCGTCGAGGATATTTCGGCAAAACCGCGCCCCGCGCCGAAGCGAGGCCCAGCTCTCTTGTACTTATTAATACAAGTAGGGGGGAAACCGGTTCGAGCGTTGTTAGATTCAGGGGCATCGATGGACCTTATTAGCAAGGAAGCCGCCGATCAATTACCGGGCGTAATGGAATTGGGGCCGCCCACGAACCCGTGCCGTTTCGTAGTCGCGACCGGAGAAACTAATTCTACTGTTAGACAGGTCGCTTTTTGGGCTGATATCCGCGGACAATATCGCTGTATCGTCGCCTTTGTCGTAGACCGCCTCTCGAGCCCGATTATTTTGGGAGTCCCGACGTTAGCAGATTTTGGAGTCGTTCTCGACTACCACCGCGCCGAATGGTATTTCGGATATAAGCCGGAAGAACGCTTTCCGTTAGGACCGGACCAAGAAGAGTCAACAGCTTGCGGGATTCGAAAGTTAGAGCCGAATGAGCGTGATCGACTGGAGGAATTTCTAGACACAACCTTACCGACGCTATCGCAAGTCGCGGCCATTACCAATCTAATAGAGCATCGGATAGATACCGGCGATCACGCGCCTATCCGACAGAAAGTTTATGCCGTCTCCCCAATCGTGCAACAAGCGATACACGCCGAAGTAGATAAAATGCTCGCGGAAGACGTGATAGAACCATCACATAGTGAATGGTCTAGCCCTATCGTGATGGTAAAGAAGCCGAACGGAACGTACCGATTTTGCTTGGATTTCCGCAAAGTTAACAGTGTGTCGAAAAGGGATGCGTACCCTCTTCCGCTCATGAGCAGTATCTTAGATAAGCTTAATGCCGCAAAACACTTGAGTACTATCGATCTTAGTCAAGCGTATTTCCAAGTACCGTTGGAAAAGAAGAGCCGTGAAATTACCGCCTTTATAGTTCCGGGTCGCGGATTATTCCATTTCAAGCGCATGCCGTATGGCTTAACTGGAGCACCGGCGACGTTCCAGCGATTACTGGATCGCCTAATAGGACCTGAAATGGAACCCCATGCTTTTGCCTACCTGGATGATATCATCGTGGCTACAGCAACTTTCGAAGAACACCTGACTTGGCTAACTCGCGTATTGGATCGGGTAAAGGACGCAGGACTTCTCGTGAATCCCGAAAAATGCGAATTCTGTCGTGCGGAGGTAAAGTACCTCGGATTTCTCGTCGGGGAGGAAGGGTTGAAGGTCGACCCGGATAAGACCGCGCCGATCGTGTCGTACCCACCGCCAACCAACATCAAGCAGCTACGGCGATTTATAGGAATGGCCTCTTGGTATCGCCGATTCCTAGCCGAGTTCGCGACAATATCTGAACCCCTGACTAGGCTTTTGAGGAAAGACCAACCGTGGACGTGGACTGCCGAACAACAAGCAGCTTTCGAAACGCTGCGGGACATGATTGCGAACGCACCAGTTTTGTCCTGCCCGGATTTCAACTTACCTTTTGTCCTGCACACGGATGCCAGTACCGTCGGACTCGGAGCTGTCTTAACGCAGACTACCGAAGAGGGAGAGCGAGTAATAGCTTTCGCCAGCAAAACCTTAAGTGTTGCTGAACGCAAATATACGACTACCGAATTGGAGTGCCTCGCTATCGT
Organism: Trypoxylon attenuatum; assembly: GCA_963989405.1. Lineage (NCBI taxonomy): Eukaryota > Metazoa > Arthropoda > Insecta > Hymenoptera > Crabronidae > Trypoxylon > Trypoxylon attenuatum. Next base: position 926,857 of record OZ022494.1, on the reverse strand, counting down.
CTGGGCCGTCAAGAAGTACCGCGCCTACCTGGAAGGGTACCGTTTCACCGTGATCACCGACCATAACAGCCTGAGGTGGTTACACAACTTGAAGGATCCCGTAGGGCGATTAGGAAGATGGGCCTTGCAGTTAGAAGCCTACGACTTTGAGGTGATGTATCGGAAGGGCGCTTTACACCATGTGCCTGACGCATTGTCCCGTATTCCCGAAACAGTTGTCGCCGCAACCACGGATCTCGGTACCTGGTATGACCAACGAAAGAAACAGGTACTGGCGCAACCCAAGCAATTTCCGAATTGGAAGGTCGAGGGCGAACAGCTGCTATATCGACGTAGCGACGAAATGAAAGAGGCACTGCTGAAGGAAGATCTCGACGCATGGAAGCTGGTAGTACCGGAAACGCAACGAATACCGATTATCGCCCAGGAGCACGAGTCCCCACAGGCGGGACATCTTGGAGTAGAGAAGACTTTCCGACGTGTCGCGAGGCAATATTATTGGCCTGGAATGTTCCGAACCATCCTGCGAGTCATACGGAGATGTGAGGTGTGCCAACGTACGAAGGTCAGCCAGGAAGCCCCTCCCGGTTTAATGGGCAGACGAAAGGTATCGCAGCCATGGCAGGTTGTGGCGGCCGATATTATGGGTCCATTCCCGAAAAGCAAACAAGGATTTGTGTACCTGCTGGTGATGCAAGATCTTTTCACCAAATGGATCGAGTGCTGCCCTTTACGAGCCGCTACCGGAGCCAAGATTGCTGAAGCATTGGAAGAGCTGGTTTTCTCGCGTTGGGGTACACCCGAAGTTATCCTCACTGATAACGGGACGGAATTTATAAATAAAACTCTCGAGAAGGCCATTACCGAATATGGGATCCACCACGCCACGACTCCACCGTACCACCCGCAGGCGAACCCAGTGGAGAGAGTCAATCGAGTTTTGAAGACGATGATGGTGGCCTATTTGGAACAAGACCATCGAGAGTGGGACCGTCATCTACCGTCCTTCCGTTTCGCGTACAACACGGCGTATCATGCCGTTTTGGAAGCCTCCCCCGCATTTCTGAACTTCGGACGCGAGCCCCGATCCGGCCGAAGCCTGAAGGAGCTTGAAGACACCAAGGATTTACCAGAACCTCCGACCACAAGCGATATCGAGAATTGGTCGGAAAGGATGAAGAAGATGGTCAACGTCGAACTGTGGGTCAGCGAAAATCTAGAGGCCGCTTACGAGAAACAGGCCGCATACTACAACCGCAATAAACGAGACGTCACCTTTCGAGTGGGAGACATGGTTTTGAAGCGTCACCATGTGTTATCTTCCGCTGCACAGAACATCGCAGCCAAATTAGCGCCACGTTTCCATGGACCTTTTCGCGTATCTAGAGTACTATCGCGAGTCGTTTATGAATTAGAGAACGAAAACGGAAGACGTATCGGAAAGTCCCACATCTCCCAATTAAAACCTTATCGTGTCTAACCTACTAATACAGTACTAACTTGTTAGGAAGTGAAGAGAGAGAGAAATAGGTATCGGAAATCAACTCGTTCCAGGAAAAGGTGTCAATACGTGATTTTGGTGAGTACCGTTTTATTATCGTCTTGATGGACGGAACAGCAAATCGTTTTAGAGGATGGTCGCTTGCGACTCGTATGGGTTATGCTCCCGATAGGGAGGAACATTTAGGGATTTATTCATGTATTTTGTTGTGTGTGTCAATCTTGAATACACGGAAGGACCCGAGTGGAGTCGCGTTTGCGAAAAGGGCTACGGTCTGTTCGCCGGCGGGAAGGTCGGGGCGACCTTCCTTAAGGGGGGGGCCGTTGTGACGTTGCAGATCTGGCAACGTCACAAAATAGAAAAATAAAAATAATGAACCAACGCGAAACTACTCTCGGGGCCTTCCGTGAATAATGTACCGCGGCTAATTCCCGAATTCTGTGAGTCGCGTGGCAGGAGAGACGGCGGAAACACCGGCGGAAGGAGAAGGAGGGGCGCTCAGGGTGCAAGGACGGGGGAGGTATCCCGGGGGGATCCTCCCTAGAACACGTTTCCCGCCGCTGACCAGGGGTCAGCGGGCCCACGGGGCCACGGGAGCGCTCACCCCGGCGTGCGTGAGCCGGCGGTGCGACACCGGTGCCCTGCGGAGCCTCCGTGTTGGGCCACCCCTATTGGTGACCCACGCGGGGCACGGCGATCCCGGGGGGATCGAGGCGCGGACGCCTGAGGGCCGATCTCTCCCCACCCAGCCTGCCGCAGCAAGAGTTCCGCGAGCGGCGACCACCAGCCGCCAACCTCCCGAAAAAGGACCACCTGCCGACATCTGTGGAGGATCGACAGGACTCACAGTGACGTCACCACCAGCGTCGCGGGAAAAGCTTCTACTCATGCGCGTGCCGAATGTACGGCGTAATTGCCGAACACGCGGTCTCAGTCTTAATACACCATTAGGATCAATTAGTGATCTCAGTCGTACTGCGACAGTGGAATCGATTACCGATCTTAGATTTCAGAGAGGACGAGATCGAACGAGACAATGGAGAATATATTTGAGAGTTCCCGAGAGGCCAGCGATTCGGTAAGCGAATTGAACTAGCCCTTTTCGTTTGTGTCGAATGTAATGAAGAATTGTACGCGTTAGAATCACGTTTGGTATCGAGATCATGAAAGATTTTCCGGCTTCACCGGTATTGCGTAGTGCTTTTCCGTATCGAGTCCTCCCGTAACGAATGATGTAATCTAGTGCGTCGCGTGCGTTACCGCGTGTAATCTCGAGAGTTGTAATTCGATCTTCGCGTTTGTAATTCCGCCTTCGGGCGATGACGAAAAATAAAATGTGCCGACTCTCGGATTTATTTTGAATCGTTGTGTGAGAATTATTTTGTGTGTGAAATTCCTGTTTTGCGTCGTCACTCCACCCATGCTCGATAGAATCGAACTCATTCCGCGTAGTCCGGCCCTGGGAGAAATTTCGACGTTCCGATTTCGTTAAGTAAGGAGATTCTCGAATCACTTTTTGATAGACTGGAGAGTAGAATTATTTAGTAACATTTCGAACGAGCCTCGGCTCGCGGCACTTCGGTGCCTGGCGCCCAACGGATTAAGGATTTTGGATTTTGGAAATTTGGAGGAGAGAATCTCGCGCATTTTCTTTGCTCACGAGTAATTTTCGGGTTAGCCGGTGCCGAATATCGAAGTAAGGGAAAATTCTCGTGACAGTACATAAATAACCTAACTACGCATTGGAATAAAACACGAGTAATAATGATAGTAATACTTACCGTAGGACTAATCCATGCGACAGAGATAGCGATATCCGCATAGTGTTCAGCGCCACCATAATTTAACATTAGGAAGGATATAGAACCAATAAGAACACGTAATAGAAAAAATCGTATATCATTAAACATAGAACAATTACAAAGCAGTTTCGTGATTGGACAATAGAATGTATACAGGGCGAGTCAGTGACCCGTGACATAACTCAAATCACGTATTCTGGGGGTCCGTAAAAGCCTAAAGGTCCGGGAACAAAAAGTTGGAAACTCAACCCTTTCAGAGTTACAGGGGGTTGAAATTTCTAGCGAAAAACTTTCAATAATCTATCCTGGCCACATTTTTTAAAATTCTAAACTTTTTATCACGGGATATTTTTCTGGGGGTATCACAGAATGTCTCTGATTTTTTTCGTATGTGAACATGTGCGCGGTTCATAGAGAAACTGTAAGAAAATCAATAATAATGTGGCTTAATAATAATTTTCACATCGTTTCTATTTTTTTCAGATACCTCGGGTCCACCCACACATCCTAGAAATAGAACCGTGACTCTAGCATTATCCCGTCGGAAGATATGATTCTTTAAAACTTGAAATTTCAATCCCCTGTAACTCCGAAAGGGTTGAGTTTTCAACTTTTTGTTCCGGGACTTTTAGGCTTCTACCGACCCCCAGAATACGTCATTTGAGTTATGTCGCAGGTTACTGACTCATCCTGTATAAGCCGGACGAATCTCCCAGTTTAGTCAGTCGGGTTCGCGCATAAGCGCAAGCCAGAACCTCTCCTGTAGCCAAAGTATTCAAAGATTTCAGACTGCTCCTTTGCTCTTCAGTACAGGTAGCGACTGGTCCTGAAAATACCTAAACTCACAAGGAAAATACTGAACCCCTTCTGATTACAGACCGCTCCACCATCTCGATGCTCCCAGCGACTGGTCAGAACCGATTCATTTAGTATACCGCAGTAGAGCAGAACCCTTTTTCGGTTGCAGACCGCTCCACCACGATTACGTGCTGGTAGCGACTGGTCATGACGGGCTCACGCATATATTCCAGAATACATAGAATCAAACATTTTTCGATTACAGACCGCTCCACCACCATCAGGCGCTGGCAGCGACTGGTCAAGAAAGGTTCTACTCAAATTAAGAAAACGCGAACTACCGAATCACAAAAAGCACTCTACGATTAAGCAAAATTAAGACCGTAACACCGAAATCGCGACTCATACCACTGTCTGAATTAAATTTAATCAAGCGACAGAAAAGAAAAACTAAGCGAACCCTCTAATACATCACTTTGTTACACTGAAAACACCGAAATACAAGAAATAAAAACACAGAAAGTACTCTCAAACCCGGAATTTCAATTCTTAATCACACAAACTCGCGTTATCCCACAAAATTCGACAGGTAGCCGCTCATTTGTTGAAATTATACATGACACACGGAAACGACCACCCAGGTCGTCACACGTATTACGATTCGTAGCCTTTTGGTGAAGTTTAGACCTTGATGGGCAGCAGGGAATTTCTCGCAGAATTATTGATTCTAAAAGGATAGACCTCTCTATTCTCCGGCTTGGTTGCTCTAACTAATTGATGAGAGTGGCCATCAACTTGATAATTTTTTACAAGACCATTTGTGTAGGTCTGGATAGCAGGGGTATGTGTATCCGGGAGTGTCCACCTTGCGCACGTTCCATTTTGCGCACATGTGGATTTTCCGACACAGTGGAATTTGCCCACATTGGAAGTTGCCCACAGTGGAATCAGGACACATGGCTGTGGAAACTGCACACATCACACGTGTAGTAGCTTGACTGACTTGTGACTATAAAACATAATAAGTCACATTCTGCTTTTCAGTCACAGGTCAGGTCAGTGCCAGATGAGGGGAAGGGGGCGCATAATTTACAAATAATGGCCAATTGGCAATAGTTAATACCACGGATATATCTGAAAAAACTTCAGTACGAATTACGCATGATTAGAGTTAAGGCGTGTGCGCAGTACTCTGCAGCCGGCTTCCGCTTTTCGTGTAGTAAAGGTCCACTGTGAACTCTACATACTGTGCGCAGTTTCCGCATTTCATGTGTGCAACATCCACTCTACACTATTTCGACTGTGGATAGTTTCCACTGTGCGCTGTTCCCACGTGCTCAAGTTCCAAAACCGGCCCGTGTCCAAAGTGGAATGTGCGCAAAGGAGACTCATCCGTGTATCTACATGTAACCTGGCCGTGGGATAGTCTCTGGGGTTCCCATAACCGCCTTCAAAATCTTGCTTTGGGCATATTGGAATTTTTTAAGATGGCTTCTGGCAGCTGCCGTCCATAGTTCAGCCTCGTAAGTCAGAACTCGTCTGAGGCGTACTTTGTATATATGTATTCTAAGCTAAAGTGCCAGGGGAGCCCCGTGCTTTATGTATTTTAGAATGGCCATAGTGGCCATCTTAAATTTGTTAAGCCTGTAACTGCCGGTGCCCAGGATAGTTTATTGTCGATTATTACGCTTAAGTACTTATGGTTCTCCTGCCAGGGCACCTCTGTGGGCCCCACCCTGAGCCTTTTAGCTTTTGTTCCCCAGGCGCCTCTAGGGGTAATCAGAACATCGCTAGTTTTTGCGGTGTTAACGGCTAATTTCCAGGATTGGTAAAAAGTCAGGACAGCATCTAGTGACCTTTGGTGCCCAGCATGATACAAAGTAGGTGTATGTGATTACCCCTTGGGGCGTAGATGAGAATATCATTCGTGCATAGTGCGGGGTGTGTGTGTTTTAATTTGGTTATAGTGGTGATATCATTTATGAAAAGGAGAAAGAGCACCGGGCCCAGGATGGAGCCCTGAGGTATCCCGGCAAGGATTACTCGTATGGAGGATTTTGCTCCGCAGACAGACACAGCAAAAGAGCGATTTGTGATGTAACTCTGGATAATATACTGCTACGTCCGTCCCTGTCTACGAGTCTGATATTGCCTAAGAGTCTGATATTGCCTACGAGTCTGATCTTGGCTTCGAGTGTGATCGAGTTCGGAGTGTTTGGCCCTTAGGACAACAGCTATCTGTTGGTAGCGACGGGAACAACGGAGTCCTACTGGAGACATAGAAGAATCCGGTTGTGTCTTGGCCTAGCTTATTGTGCTTGGTTCTCGTTGAGTTGTTAATAAAGCTTGTACGAACGTAACAATACAGTAAAACTTTGGGGATACCTACCTTACAAAGTTCGTATATAAGGGCCTCTTGCCAGACTGAATCGAAAGCTTCTTCTAGGCCCAAGGACACCAGGATGGTAAGTATTCTTCTGTTAAAATTAGTGGTAATCTGTTGACTGACCCTAACTAACTGCTGGCTGGTAGAGTGGTGAGCACTGAAACCAATCTGCTCGTCAGCTAGCAGATTCTCTTCTTCTACCTGGATCAACAGGTTATTTAGAAGGCACCTTTCGGCTACTTTGCCTAGAAGAGGCAATAGGCTTATTGGCCGATAAGATTCTGGCCTGGTAGGGTCCTTGGAGGGTTTAAAGACCGGGATAATTTTGGCCTTCTTCCATACGCTTGGAAAATAGCCCAGTTTAAAGGACGCGTTTATGATCAGGATAAGTTGTAGGCAAATAACCGGGTGCGAGGCACGCAACATTTCCGACGTTACTTTATCGAAACCAGGGGCTTTTTGGCCTCGGTTTTAGCAAGAGCTTGTTTAACTTCTTCCGGAGTAACCTGTAAGCTGTTTAACTCGTCTTCAGTGATTTTCCCTTTTTCATCATTGAATCTACAAATGGAGCTGTTAATTGCATTTCCATGCTTGGATGTTCTAGAAGCAGCAATTGGATGTGCCTCCTCGAATCGGTCGGCTAATAAGTTAGCTTTGTCAGTATCATTGACTTCTTGGCCATCAGGAGTGTGCAACGGTGGCACCATTCTAGCTGTGGAGGTTAGTCGCCTATAAATCGGCCCGAAGGTATGATCGGGTTTCTTAATCTCCTTGAGGTTATTGGCCCAGTGCAAGTTTCTCAAATATCTGAGTCGAGAAGAGATCGCACGGCTAAGCATAACGACAAGATCTTTGCCGTGTAATGAGCCAGTGTTTTGATAGGACTTCCGGAGGTTCCTACGCCTTCTTATGAGTGTAAGTAGGTATGAGGCTGACTCATACCTAAGTAAGTTTGTGTTTGGTACTCGATTTTGCGAGGCTTCCGCGAAGTTGCGGATAAGAGCCTGTTCTAACCTGGAGACCGCCCGATCAATTTCAGCGTCAGTGTTGAGGGCAGGCTGGACCTCATACTCGCCAGTCAGTTTCTTGAAGTTTTCCAGTCTGTGACGACCTGCCACTGAAGTGGACTGCCCGCGTCAGCAAGCGGCGTGAGGATGACCGGGGTATGATCAGACGTATAGTCGTATCCCAAAAAATGACATTACATCGTGCATGTAACGTGCAAAAACGCGCCAAGTACATATAGCGCAGTGGTTTTATGGCGTGAAAAAGTAGTGAAATTAATGTCTGCCAAGTATGTGGGCCAAGGAAATTTGGAATCATATAATATTTTCCATTACTGAAATTACGAAAACAAATTTAAAAAAAATGTAAAGTACGTTTCATTGGGACCTCAACAGAATCTCCAGCACCGGCATACTTGGGGCGCCTATTTTAAGATTTAAAAACTATTCGCTACTTTACGTAATCTGCAGGATACGAGTGTTTACAAATACAGTAAAGGTAGTGCACGTATACACGTAGTATTCTCTGACGTAAAGGGTTATGTGCCGTGGCGCCCCAAGTATGCCGGTGCTGGAGATTCTGTTGAGGTCCCAATGAAACGTACTTTACATTTTTTTTAAATTTGTTTTCGTAATTTCAGTAATGGAAAATATTATATGATTCCAAATTTCCTTGGCCCACATACTTGGCAGACATTAATTTCACTACTTTTTCACGCCATAAAACCACTGCGCTATATGTACTTGGCGCGTTTTTGCACGTTACATGCACGATGTAATGTCATTTTTTGGGATTTCAATCCTTTTTGTACATTTATTATTCTAAAATATTTCTGTTGTTAAACTTCAGCTTTCACTTTTACCGGTTTTATGCGACACATTGCATACAATGTGTGCTTATTTGTTTTTTAGTATGTATACCCAATTTCCATTTCCTGTCCTTATATTAAGTGTCGTGTTAGAGTAAAAAACAATATCTTAAAAATTACCAGAGCATATCCAAAGAACCATACGAATTCGTCATCGGATTGAAAGCGAAATTTCGGATTAAAATGTTCATTAGATCAAATTAATTGCATATTACATATTAAATGCGCACGAGAAACTGGAAGTATCAAAAAAGCATATGCAAAGTTGGGTAAAATAAAATTTTAGAAGATCACAATTCGGTCTAATGAACAATTTAATCACAAATTTCGCTTTCAATCTGATGACGAATTCGTATGGTTCTTTGGATATGCCCTTGTAATTTTCATGAATTTGCTAATACTGCTATTACAAATTGCAAAATTCAAATTTGTATTGTGTATTATTTACTCTAACACGAAACTCGTAAATGTAACGTCAAAATTAGCGCAGGAAATAATACAACGTGGAGTACAAATCCAAGTCTTGCAACTTCATTTATTGTAAACAGACTATTAACAAATTTCCGATTATTACAAGGGTATATTTGGAGACACTTACGAATCCGCCAACAGAAATCAGTCTCCAAATGTACCCTAGTAATGGTCAGAAATTTGTTAACAGTTTGTTTACAACAAATAAACTTGCACGATTTGGAGTTGTACTCCGCGTTGTATTATTTCCTATGCTTATATTAACATTTACGAGTTTCGTGTTAGAGTAAGTAATACACAATACATGGTATAAATGGGGCTTTCGTCTGCCGTTAATTATTTTTTCCAATAATTATTTTTATAATTTATAAACAATTATGTCCTGTAACAATGATTGTGATGCAGGATCGCAAGGCGAATCCACCCATCTGCACTATAAAATCGTTTGAGACCCACCCCTAAAAAGTGTAAAGGACTACCCTCTTGAATAACAAGAGAACGGTACGGTAGAGAGAAAAATGTTATAAGGAAAAGTAGGAAAAGTAGGAAAACTCAAGGAATACTTTGGAAAGGCATACAAGAATTCACGAAAATTTCATTTGTTAAAACAGCTTAAACATGTTGCAAATTACACAAGATTAATATATATCATATAAAATAATATGGTTTCATATTTGCTTTCATGAAAATTGTATTTTTTACATGTTTATATTAAAATTCCTACTTGTGCGACTTTATTATTCTTGTAATTATACTTACGGTAGGTACATCAGAAGTGTGAGGTAAAATTTTACCAGTTGGATTTGCAATATAAACATGTAATAAATATCATTTACAAGAAATTAAACATTAAACGATATAATGTATACATGTTACATATAGTATATCGTACATAAGTTTGTATATAAAGTAATGATTAACATGCATCAGAGTTGCAAATTGCACAAAATTAATGTATATCATATAAAATAGCATGGTTCGATATTTGGTTTCTTGTAAATTATATTCATTACATATTTATATTGTAAAACCTACTGGTAGAACTGTACCTCACACTTCTGATGTACTTACCGTAACTATAATAATTACAAGAATTAGTATTTGAGTTTGTTGGATTGGAGGTATTCATAACGCAGGTAAGTTTTGGCCATGCACACAATCCTTAAGAGTATGATGAGATTAAAACACACTTTACGTTTCAACTCCCAGGTTTGGAGTCCTCTTCAATTATATTACAACATACTGTCAATAAAAATAAACGACAAACATGAAAAATCTTATCCATTTCCTACATTTGGCGTTAGGTATGGAACTAGAACAAAGTGCGCAGGGAAGGTGATAAGTATTAATGCTAACTTACTTTAATCGAAGGCTGACGGAGCGCTTTCAAACATGAACTTGTGAGCTTAAGCGAGCCTGGAACGCTTGCATACAACAAATGACATAACGAGGCATGAAATTCTATATCTTGAAGAACAAAACTTGTAAACCGTGGCGTTCCAATCCTGTATGTTGACAAAGTCCTATGTAAAGAACAGGGTACATAGCGGTGAGAGTTATGTAAAGAACAGGGTATGAAGCGGTGAGAGTTATGTAAAGAACAGGGTATGTAGCGGTGAGAGTTAGCAAAATGCTGTGGGTGCGAAAACTTACATGCATAGGAGGAACGCAGTAGAACACAATTAATTGTATAGCAAAAGTGCAATCCCTTCGCCTATCCAACGCTTGTGAATGCTAGTTAATGTAGTACGCAACCTTTTTCTCATTGCTTAGCAGACTATTTTACAAAGCCAGTATCACTTGATCCGAGTTCAGGATTACCTTGTTCCCTTGATGTTTGTGAAAATGGTCTGCGAAGCACTGAGAAAAATGTTGCATACTACATTAAATAGCATTCACAAGTGTTGGATAGGCGAAGCGATTGGACTTTTGCTATACAATTTATTCTGTTTTACAGCATTCCTCGTATGCATGTAAGTTTTCGCACCCATACAATTTTGCTAACTCTCACCGCTGCATACCCTGTTCTTTACATAACTCTCACCGCTTCATACCCTGTTCTTTACATAACTCTCACCGCTACGTACCCTGTTCTTTACATAGGACTTTTTCACCATACAGGATTGGAACGGCACGGTTCACAAGTTTTGTTCTTCAAGATATAGAATTTCATGCCTCGTTATGTCATTTGTTGTACGCAAGCGTTCCAGGCTCGCTTGAACTCACAAGTTCATGTTTGAAAGCGCTCCATCAGCCTTCCATTAAAGTAAATTAGCATTTTAATACTTACCACCTTCCCTGCGCACTTTGTTCTAGTCCCATACCTAACGCCAAATGTAGGAAAAGGATAAGATGTTTCATGTTTGTTTTTTATTTTCATTGACAGCATGTTGTAATATAATTGAATTTCATCATACTCCTAAGGATTGTGTACATGGCCAAAACTTACCTGCGTTATTTTTATCGGATTCAAAGCGAAATTTATGGTTAAATTATTTATTAGATCAAGTTAATTGCATATTACATATTAACCGCGCACAAGAAATAATAAAGCAGGCACAACGAAAACTAGATCCTGGAAGGTATACTAGCGGCGTCTCTCGATTTTGGGCCCGTGAAGACCATCCGGATAGGGCCCGCTAGCTAGTTCGTTCGCGTAAGTTACTTAGTAGCGTCGACGCGATGAGCTGCGCTCGGCTATGTATACTTGGCGCGAGACGCTACCGCGTCTCTTGATTATGACCGCAAAAATCGTGGGTTTACAAAAATTTCCGCCAGACGGCGCGCGGGAAAGCGTCGCCTGAAGAAAAATCGTAAAACCTCATATTTTGGCAAAATAATTCGTACGAAAAATTGAGATCTCCGCAACGGCTGCACGGATCGACGTCGTTCTGGTCTCATTCGATTGAGAAAAAATCAAGGATTCCAACGGTATCGCGGCTGATGCCACGCATAACGCCAGTTACAGGAAATTTGAGAGTTACCGACCGAACATTACCCGAAAACGAGTTCGCTCTGGAAAAGGATACTTGGTAGCATCTCGCTATTATGATGATGATGACGTGCTATATATACTTGGCGCGAGACGCTACCGCGTCTCTTGATATTACATCAATTTTGAAGTTATTGTTTAGATTAGTAATAAAAATGTCAATGACGGAAGAAGTTACATTTGGTTTTATGTAAGTAGGTTGATCTGGAGACAAGATTTTTAAAGGAGCCGTCTGAATGTATGTATAGAGTGTACTGCCTGAGGCATTTGCTTTGGTGCAGCCCCACGACCGACGCCTAGCTTTAAAATCCCCCCCCCCCCCCCCCCCCAGCAGGACATCGTAGCAGAGTGTCGACAACCGATGGAGGAAGTACTTGTGGACTGAGATGTCTCGATAAGGAGGTATGTATGTAACAGCTAATATCAATTTATGCGTAGGCAATTTGACTACTAACAGCTCATTTTTATGATTCTCAGTAGGTACTTGAAGCCAGTTTTCAGTCAGGACAGGGACTGCCGCGATGTTGACATCAATTAAAATCGCCCGCCTGCCCCCCCCCCCCCCCCCCCCGCCACATGGACATCCCTCGATCCGATATATGAGGCGTAGTCGCCGTGGCTTGCCGTCCCGTGTCCCCCTGCGTCACTTGACTATAAGATTTAGGTTGAGCCGTTTCGTGCCTCGCCCCCACGAATCCATAGCGGGATTGAGAACCTCTAGCGAAAAACTTTTAATAGTTTATCCTGGCCACATTTTTTAAAATTTTAAACTTTTTATACCGCGATATTTTCTTGGGTACATCACAGGATGACGGTGATTTTTTTCGTACCTGAAAATGTTGCCCGTTCATAGAAAAACTGCAAGAAAATCAATAATAATGTGGCTTAATGATAATTTTCACACAGTTTCTATTTTTTTCCAGGTACCTCGGGTCCTCCCACACATTCTAGAAAAAGACCCGTGACTCTAGCATTATCCCGTCGGAAGATATGATTTTTTAAAACTTGAAATTTCAACCCCCTGTAATTCCGAAAGGGTTGAGATTTCAACTTTGTGTTCCCGGACTTTTAGGCTTCTACTGACCCCCAAAATATGTGGTTTCAGTTTGGTGCAAAGTCACTGACTCACCCTGTATACGGTTCGCAACAAACACGAGGTTTTCGACCCACTATACTGATTAGTATAATGGACTCGAGACACGTGCTTGCAGATTGATCAAAAGAATTTATTTCCGTTTAGCACCTTTTTCTCACAATTTTATCTTACATTTTCATTCTTTCTTTGCAGCTGTTCTCTATAACTATTTCGTTAGACAATTACTGGTCGCTTATATCGCCTTTGTACTGTGACGTTGCATTTTCGGCAACGCAACAAAAAGAGAAAAATTCCTTCCGGGCGGTAAGAACTGGCTCTAATTACTGTAATTTGTATCAGTCGAGGTCCAGAGCATGAGGAGTCAGGCGGAAGCCGCATGGAGAAGTGTGAGGAGGGACGCTCAGGATACGAGGACGGAGGAGGAATCCCGGGGGGAGGAGTTCGTAAAACACGCTTCCAGCCACTGACAGGGGGTCAGTGGGCCCACTGGGCAACAGGGGCGCTCACTTCGGCGGGCATGAGCTGGGGGTGCGACACCGGGGTCCTGCGTGGTTTTGTCGTTGGGTTATCCCCTATTGGGTGACCCACGCAGGACCCGGCCATTCAGGGAGAATCGAGGCGCGGACGCCTGAGGGCCGATCCTTTCCCGATCATGCCGACTTCTGTGGATAGGCGTTTCCGCGGGCGACGACCAGCAGCCACCGATCTCCGAAAAGGACCAACTTCTGCCACCTGTGGAGGATAAGCGAGGACCTAGGATGACGTCATGATCATCGACACCGAAAATCGCTAAAAGTCATGCGCGTGCCGGGAATACGGCGCAATTACCGCACTCGCGGTGAATCGGTCTCGGATCGTTGAGCTAGTAAGACGCAATTTGAGCAGGTGACGGAACAAGTATCGTAGTAAGAATGTGATCATGGCGGAAATGGAAGAGCCATGCAAAGAGGACGAGTCGGCGGTAAGAGAATCTTGTTAGCCCTTTTCGATTTTTCTGATGTTTTTGATATTCTATAATTTATTGTCGCGGTAGAATCACGATGTATTCGGTATATTTGATGAGTTTTACCGGCTCTCCGGTTATTCCGCTGCAGATTTTCCGACTCCATTCCTTTTGTCGAAGATGAGTTGTATCGTAATTGCGTCGCGTGCGTACCGCGTGTTGTATCGAGAGTCGAACTTGAATATCGCGTCTGTAATTCCGCCGTAAGGCGATGTCGTAAAATAAATTGTACGGACTCTCGGATTTATTGAGGAATTTTGAGTTTGATTTTTGTGTGTGAGTTTCCTAATTTGTGCCGTATTTCCACCATTGCTCGTTAGAACCGATTTGTTTCCGCGTAGTCCGGCCCTGAGGAAAATTTCGATATTTCGAGAGTCATTTGGTTAGTAGTTTCGAACGCGCTTCGGCTCGCGGCACTTCGGTGGCTGGCGTCCAAAGCATTTAGATTTTAGAGATTTTGGATTTCGGGATAGTATCTCGGAGGTAATTTTTTTGCCGCGAGGTTTCCCGCTACCCGGAGCAAATTATTAGAGAATAGGAAAATTCTCGTGGCAGTACATACGTTATCAGTTGTTCTGATCATTTAGCACATAAGTTTATTGTACATATTATCGGAGTTATAACATAGAAGTTGGAAACGGTACAGTTTGGACATAGGAGAGTAACCATTTACGATGTGTAAGTCCTTTTGCGAGTTGCTACTCATTGTTTGTAAGAAATTTTGGTACGCACCTGCATATTTATTTTATTTTTGTCAACTTTGATGTAATTCTGACGAGGGCTCCGGATAAGGAGCTGAAACGTCAAACACTAATAAAACAAGTTTTTCATTGCTTGTATTGTCGATTGCGAAAATGGCCTGAAAATCTGACATATTGCTGTTAGAAGATTGGATGAATGATCGACGTGGGACATATTGGTTGGTGAGTGCATTTGTAATGAGAAATATTAATTCGAATACTTTCTAGGGAGATCACAGGTATTCTCGTAACCTACAACAATCTAATTCGGATATAACATTTTGATTTACATAGGCTTTTACTGGCTACTGGGCTAAGACAATTCTAATCATTCTCTTTTTGACTTTCCTGTATCCTCCAGGTCAATACCGTTACGCACGATACGCATATTAGTCATCAGATCAATTCCACTGATCGTGGGTCAATTGATAAAACGTTTCTTTGCGACGTATGTAAGTGTTCTCTTATTGAGTATGGTAAATTAGTTATTTTATTCACTCCTTGTATTCCTAAATAATATAGTGTATCCCCAAAATGTTTCGCGGAAGGAAACGAAAACATATAAGCACAAGTTCGAGTGAAGAGGAACGAGCAGAACTGCTTGATACATCATCCTCCTCGTCTGAAGAAGAGACAGGAATTATACGAAAAATGACACGCAGTTGACGCATTAGGCAACCTGACCCTAATTTAGAAACAGAAGAACCAGAAGTTTCGCAATCACGGGCAACGAATGGGAACGAATTTACACCTGCAGTTTCGATTCCGGATACCTCTTGGTCGCAGCAAAATTTATGTCCAACTATACATAATTTTAACGACATATATTTGGGACGCAAATGTTAGAGCAAATCGAAGGCAGAGCGGTTGGAATAGGCGCGAACTGAGATGAACGAAAGCGTATATGAACAAAATATATTGACAGAGTGACTCTCGTAGTCAGAACGCGTGCACAGAACAAGTGTGTCGTCGTTGGCTTCAAGAGACATAAAGATAGCCTGCCATGGTCGACCTCCCTTATAAGGACTTCCTTAGGCCCGTCCTTGTGGGGGTTTTATGATGCTCTCAGCGCGTAGTTTTCCTAGCGGCCCGTTGTCCTGGGGAAAACCAGACCTCCCCAACGGTACGAGCGTGTACGCTTCCAAATTTTCCAACACAAAGTTGCCTTGGACAACATGGCGAAACCCTTAAACTATTTCCAATTACATTTCCCAATATCTATAGTAGATTTCATTGTCCGACATACGAATAACTACCACAATCATCTAAAAAATAACCGTAAATGGAAAAATAATTCGCGAATAAATTTATGGTACAATGCCGATAGAGATGAGATATACCCTTTTCTGGCTATCGCACTGTTGATGTCTCGTATAAAAAAGCTTTCTTACACTACGTATTGGTCAAAGAACAAGTTTTTGAAAACTGACGTTTTTCACAATATTATGCCCCGAGACAGATTTTTGATTTTGATGCAGTGCCTACATTTCAACAATCCCGGGGTATTATCTGCAGGTAAATTGTATAAAATTCGTGAACTACATGATAGATTTCGATTGTCTCTAAAATCTAATTTCTACCCTTTCCAGAATATTTGTATCTGTTACTGTGAAGGGCCGAAACTGGAGAATGCCGACTTTCAACGGTGAATGTCAACACTGTAACGTTGCATTTTAGGAATGCACGTTACTAAGAGGAACCCTGCTGGGTGCCCGCAGGAAATCGTCGCACACTCCGAGTCCGTAAGGGAAAGCTAGCGCCACCCACCTGTTTGGTAATTAATCCACCTGTATGTTTGAGATCCACAGGAATATGAGCGCCGGGAACGGTCGGATTGATCACCCGATCGGGCCCGGTGGCCCATAACAGCGGAGGAACCGAGAGAGAGAGAGAGAGAGAGAGAGAGAGAACGCGAGAACACCTAGCTGAGCCGCCAGCCATACATCGGAGCCACGAGTGGAAGCGAGAGGGAAGGCTGCTGGTGGCCGAAGGATTCAGCGGGCGCTAATCAATACAGGGATCGCCATCTAGGGCGCGCGCCAAGACCCATTAATATTGATTTTTCCGACTTGTAACGCGCACGTGCTTGCCGCTTCCTGTCTGGATCATCATTTCCTCATTCGGCTGTTAGGACCCATAGCGTGCGGACGTGTTGCTTTAGCGAGTGCGATTATCGAGAATAGTAACGGGCGTGTGACTATCAGCGGCCATATGGTGCGAGGAAAGGGAGATCCAGCGGGAGCGGTCAGTCCTTTTCCTTTATTTCCTGGGCATTGGGCGCGGTCGCAAGGGCCGCTTTCTCTCTCCACGGACGTAAAAGATCGATTGGTTAAAAGTGAAATAGTGAAATAGGGCGTGGGTAGGCGTGAGGGTCTTCGATGGCGAGTGGTCAGTAGGAGGGGAACCGGTCCACGTGCGTGCGGAATAAATAGGGAGTGTCCGAGGCTGCGTGGCGGGGTTTCGGGCCCGTAGCCAGTGGGGAGCGTACGTGGCCCCTCCGAGGAAAGCCATCAGGGGCTCGCTTTCCCGCGTGGACTCGGGAAGGTCCCCGGAGCCGTTACCCATAGAATCCGTTAGTGTAGCTTAAACTCAGCCAGCGTGGGGAATGCGAATCTCCCGAGAGTAGAAAATAGTTAACTCGAGCATCCCCAAACCCAGAAGAATATTCATGGTTCCTGGTGAATTAAGGATCGGTCGCCGAAGAGATCCGGAATTGTCGGATTCGACCGCGTGGCGTGACGGAAGGGCTAACGACGCCATCTTGGGCGTAACCGCGTGCGAATTGCCACCGTGCGATTCCCTCGAGTCACGATCACTGAATCTTGTTATCTCGCACTGTATTACTTTGGGTCTTTGGTTTCGGTCCATCTTAACTTTGTTCGGGACCTAGTCCCCCATTTGGTAATAAATTATCTGTTGATGACCCGTGTCTCCGACTATTATTTTGTTGCACGCAATCCCGTCCCCCGAGCGCGGTTTCCGGTGCCTCCGGGCTTCGCCCGGGCTCACTCCCTGAAATTTAGATCCGAATTGCCTAAGTGGGAATCCAGGATCAAGGAAGGAAGGACGGGGAGGACCATCCCGATGCGGGAGCAATCATAAATGCAGTACCGGAGGGTACTGGGCGCCCACATCCCCGAATTACTGCTTTGTCTAAGCCAACGAAAGCCATTTTGAGTCCAGCACGCGTCCAGTATCTGCCCTAGAACGGCCGGCAGAGAAAAGCGCGTTGCAACACATACCAAATACGTCGGTGATAGATTGAATATTTCATTACATTGTTGTAAGCAAACATAATTTTAGCAAATAAATAAGTTTACTTATTAACAGGTACGTATGGCCATAAACGCAGTCCTTGGTATAGGATAAACACAAATTCTGACGTTTCAACTCCCTGATTTGGAGTCCTCCTCAGATATATGTATTTATATAAATTCTCCGTCAAAAACAAAATAAAATGAAACAAACATGAGTGATCAAATTCAATCGCTAAATCCGGCGCTATAAGTGGAGAAAGCAGTGAAACGTGGTGAACAGTATCACAAGATCTTAAATCACATCAGACGGTGAGCAACTTGCGTACATCAAACATGTCTTGTAATTTGGGACAAGACTAACGCTTATAAACTATAGGAGTGAATAACGAAATGAAAACTTCTTAACTGTAGTATCCAAACAGCCAACCATCGTGTTTAACCACTCAAATGTGGAAGCGAACAAAAATTTAACGTGAGTTGAGTGGTTCTGTGTATAAACATGTATAACAGTATATTCCGAACCAGAAGTGAAACAATGGAAGTGTGAGAGCTAATGGAAGCTTACCGTAAACTGCGAAGGGCGTTGCGCATCAATATGTAGCTTACAGATTTGCGAGCAGATCGACATGTTGGTTAATAATATAAAATTTTGCACACAATGTACATAATGTCATTACATAAAATCGTAACATTGTCTCAAATCCAGTTAGGGTAACACAGAAGTAAAAACGAAAGAACTGTCGTGAGCCATGTGGTCTAATGGTAAGTAATAAAACTAAAAGAGTATTCATGTGAGAGACTGAGTGAGAGAAGAGGGAGAAAGGAAAGGAAGCAAGGACAGAGAGTGGAAGATGCAGAAAGCGAAGTTGTGCTATTGTCTTGTATACCATGCCGACCAAAATGATGCTCTAATCTCACTAACAAGGGGAGGACCAGCATTCAGGCTCACCGATTTTCTTGAAATTTGGCACACACATTCTTTGACCCGAACTATGAACATCCCTAAAACCAAAAATCCCAACACTCCCCCATTTCCGAGAAATTCAAGGTCAAAAATTGAAATTTTCCGATCGGTCCGAAATTCGAAAAACACACTGAAAATCGAAAATTAAACAATACGTATTTTTTTATTTCGCAATTTAACAGTATTTCAAAATAGGGGACCCGCTTTAAATGCCCTACCTGTAATAACATTTCCAACAAGATGATTTGGGTCAGCGTGTTAGGCGATGCACTACCAATGTTACAGTCCTGTGTTGGATCCTGCTGTGTGCATTGATTTTTTTTCTTTCTTTTTCTTTGATAATATTTATATTTCAATGTTTATATTACTAATATTTATTTATTATTTATTAATTAATAATATTTATATTCCAACTTTTATATAGGTTGCGACGACGATTCTTTCTCGCGGCCGACCGTTTTCGTCCGCGATGCCGAATTCGCTCGCAAAGTCCGTTCTTTGTCAACGGGGTTTCTAAGTCCGCACCTACACGCGATTCGCCGGCTCCTGAAGTGGGCGCCAGGACCCCGAAAGGACCAAAATTTATAGTAGAAGAGGCCGGAAGCTGTTTCGAATCGCGCGGAGAATTATCCCGTACGCAGCCCTTTCCGACTAGCTCGTTGTGGGTCAAGGATTCGTGCAAAGCCCGAACAAGGAAAACCAGAAAGCTCGACCGTCCGATCACGGCGGGGTCGGCCGAGCCATCAAAACAAACATCGGTTAATTCTGAGTTCCAAAGAAAGTGTTATTCTTATTATCGCAAAAGAAGTGCCCCAAACACGGCCCAATCGTCCTGCCGCCGTAACTACCGCTATCGGTCTCCTCCACACGCGGCCACCCAATCGCTCGCCACCGCGTTCAAACATTTTAACCGTCGCCGGCCTCTCGCGCGGCCAATCCACGGCCCGCTCGTCGCTGTCCTACTCTTCGCCGGCCAATCACTGGCCCGCTCGCCACGACGCGCTTCTAACGCGGCCGCACGCTTCTAACCAAGACTTGACTTGAAACCGGGGAGATTACGCGCTTGTCCAGACTAGGATCCCGTCGTGGTGATTTTCCAGCTATGGCCTGTACCCGATGAGGCCTCCGAGGGCCCCCCCCCCCCGCCCCCTCGAAGCCGTCACTGTAATCTTGCGACTTTGTTTCCCCGGTACATTACCCCCCAGGACTCAACCACCCTTCGACCACGACGAAATCCCATCTCGACACTATTCCGAAC
The DNA here is from genome assembly GCA_963989405.1 of Trypoxylon attenuatum. Classification (NCBI taxonomy): domain Eukaryota; kingdom Metazoa; phylum Arthropoda; class Insecta; order Hymenoptera; family Crabronidae; genus Trypoxylon; species Trypoxylon attenuatum. Next base: position 906,716 of record OZ022494.1, on the reverse strand, counting down.
CGTCCCGAGACCCCACAGCCAACCGCACACACACCGAAGACGCGCAAAGAGGAAAGATGTGCTACTTACCGTCACCGCCCGCCTGTTAACCTGCTTTCTTTCAGCCCTTAGCTCTTCATCCACTCCACGCAATTCCTTTTAAAAACGCAAACGTATAAGAATACTGCCGAAACGCTCCATGGTTCTCGTCACCTCGCACGCCGGAAGTCAAGTGAAGCAGGTTAACACGCGGTGGGCGACGCGGGCTCGTGCCGCTAATTACGCCGCCTAGAATTGGGAGGGTTGTGCTAATAGAGTCCCCCGGCGGCCGACAGGTGGTGGGTCATGTCTGAAATTGGCATCGATCCGCTGCCTGGATCATTCGGGTCCTCGTCCTGTTCTATGCCTCGTTCCATCAGCCGCTAGTGTTCTTCAACGTCGGGATGTCGACCGGGTGATCAGTCCGGCCGACATCACCGAACTTTTCCTGTGGCTCAGAATATAAAAGAACGAGGTTAGTCGGATACATATTTCGGTGGTGCGTGCTTGGCCCTTCGGAACGCGAGTCCCCCCCCCCCCCCCCCCCCGTCGTGCGAGGTACATTCTGGAACGCGGAGGTTGGCGGTGACGGAGCGAATTCCGGAACGCTTCGTCATAAGGTATTATCATGCTATTGGAGTTATTACGATCGCGGTAACATATTCATCAGGATGGGATCTCACGCCAATCAAGGTAAATTCAATTTTCTGGTCATGTATTCATTCAAATTTGGCGCAATATTGTATGTAGCTGCGGAATTCAAGGCTTTGTACAATGCGCGTGGTGCCGAGGGACACTTTGTTTTTCATGCTTTTACGACAAATTTCACCCAACTGCATCTATTCCGTAAATATCCAGTATGAATAAATGACCACAAAATCGCATTTACGAATCTTGATCCGCATGATATCCCATCCTGATGATGTTACTGCCATTCTAATAACTCCACCAGCATGATAATACCTATATAAAAGTTGGAATATAAATATTATTAATTAATAAGTAATAAATAAATATTAGTCATATAAAAATTGAAGTATAAATATCATCAAAGAAGAAGAAAGAAAAAAAATAAAAGCACGCAGCAGGATCGAACACAGGACCGTAACATTGGTAGTGCATCGCCTACCACGCTGACCCGAATCATCTTGTTGGAAATGTTATTATAGGTAGGGCATTTAAAGCGGGGCCCCTATTTTGAAATATTGTTAATGTTGGAACCTCTGGTCTTGATTTCGATTCAAATTCGTTCTTGGTTCGAAGGACCAGGAAGCGTTGGTAGCTTCCGATGGAGAGTTGGTGTCGGTGAGAGATGTGACTCGCTTGTTGGTGAATAAGATGCTGACTGTATTTACAAAAATCTAAATCTACGGGTTTACAAAATCGGAGGGCGCTCGATGTCCGTTCTTATGAGTAGTGGTGGTGGTAGTCGCGCTGTGGGTGGTGCTAATTTGTGAAAAATGGTCAACGATTGGGTTTCAGAAATCGTGAACTCCACTCTATATTCGGTGGAAAGTTCGACGCTCGGTGGGAGTAGTGGGCGGTACGCAGGTAGGCTCGGTACTTCGGATTACGGGTTCTGGGAATTTTGGAGCCGCCGCGACCATCTTGCAACAGCTGCAAGTAATTCCGCACGTTCGGCTAGTAAACCGTTTTGTTGGATTTTTGGACAATGGGTATGGACTTGGTTCAGCAATTAAAATAGGACATAAAATAATTTCGACGGCGAGTTCGGAAATGACGGTCGAAGAGATTAACGGATGCGTGCCGTTAGGTCACAACAGTTAAATTGCAAAATGAAAAAATACGTATTGTTTAATTTTCGATTTTCAGTGTGTCTTTCAACTTTCGGATCGATCGGAAAATTTGTTGACCTTGAATTTGTTGGAAATGGGGGAGTGTTGGGATTCTCGACTTGATCGATGTTCATAGTTTGGATCAAAGGATGTGCGTGCCAAATTTAAAAAAAAATCGGTGACCCACAATGCTGGTCCTCCCCTTGTAAGCACGATTACTTAGTGGATCGAGACAATTGGAAGAATGTTCCGGAACTGAAAAGGACCGGAAAATCTCAAATAAATGGCTGTGAATTGGTGACAGCTCTGATCACGCGTCGGTTAGATACAAGGTCTAGCGGACGGAACAGAGAAGTAAAAAAGTAGGGTTAGGAAAAACGAAGAAGAGGAAGAGGAAGTAGCGCAACAAAAACTGGAGAGTGGAAAAGGTGTTAGGCGAAGGAAAGTAGAAGTCATTCACAAAGTTATAAAAGAAAATCTGTACCTTCATTTTCGAATCAACATGGCGTCCACAATCGAATAAACGGACAAAAACGAAAAAACAACAATTTTCCTTTTTTAGTGTGACTGTATCATTTGGAATATGAGACCAGTTACCTTATCAAAAGCGGTGCATAGAGGCGTATAGACTCTCCGCAGAGGTGGTCTCATGGTGTGATTGTGGAAGTATGTCGCAGGTGTTGAGTGTGGCCGTGTCAGACTGTAACTGGAAGCGAGCAGGAATCGGTTGGACCGCATGTCGACAGCGTAGATGGCGCATGAACGGAAGTGACGGCGGACTAATAGCGATTCTAACGCCAGCAGTGTATGTTTCAAAACCATGTTTTCAAGCCGATCAAGCAAATTATTTGAAGCTTAGGAAATTGCACGTGTAGCTTAAGTTGTTGATGTCTGTTCTATTATTAATTGATTGAGTGTCGAATTTGATGTGTAACATTTCTAAAATGAGTCTTCTAAATAAATCGTTTACGCGGGCTAGAATAGTGGTGGATGAAAAGTCAAACGAGTGTAAATGTGTTAAGCAATGGTTTGTAAGAGACGTATGTAAACTAAAAGTGGAAGTGATATTGTTCTTATGTTCCCGTATCCTATCCTTCAAGTATCGCTTCGTTTGACCAATATATGCCGAATTACAGTCGAGGCATTTGATACGGTTAACAATTCCAGAGCTGAGGAAGAAATCAATATTATCCTTATTGGATCCACATACAAGGTGAGTCAGTGGTAGGTGACATAACTCAAATCACGTATTCTGGGCGTCAATAGAAGCCTAAAAGTCCCGGAACAATAAGTTGAAATCCCAACCCTTTCCGAGATACAGGGGGTTGAAATTTCAAGTTTTGAAAAATCATGTCTTCCCGCGGGATAATGCTAGCGTCACGGGTCTTTTTCTAGAATGTGTTGAAGGCCGAAGCTACGTGGAAATAAATAGAAACCATGTAAAAATTATTAGGTCGCATTATTATTGATTTTCTTGCAGTTTCTCCATGAACCGGCAACATTTTCAGATAGGAAAAAATCACAGACATTCTGTGATGCACCAAAAAAATATCGCGTGATAAAAAGTTAAAAATTTTAATAAATGTGGCCAGGATACATTATTGAAAGTTTTCCGCTAGAGATTCTCAATCCCAGGTCTATGGCAGCATTGTAGAGTTCATCAACCTGACCCTTTTTTCTCTCTCTCACTCTCACTCACTCTCTCTCTCTCTCGTACTGCGGTGTTCGGTAGCAGGCCCTCGAGATAAGCTGGGCCTATCTGACGTAGGCAAACAGAGACCCGAGCCGACTTCGAGCCTTCTACTGCCGCAGTGACACATGCAGCCATAAACCCGGGATTGAGAATCTCTAGCGAAAAACATTTAATAATTTATCCTGGCCACATTTATTAAAATTTTAAACTTTTTATAACGCGATACTTTCTTGGGTGCATCACTGAATGACTGTGATTTTTTTCGTATCTGAAAATGTTGCTACTTCATCGAGAAACTGCAAAAAAATCATTAATAATGCGACTTAATAATAATTTTTACATGGTTTCTATTTCTTTCAGCATAGCTCCGGCCCTCCCACATATTCTAGAAAAAGACCCGTAACGCTAGCTTTATCCCGTCGGAAGATATGATTTTTTAAAACTTGAAATTTCAACCCCCCATATCTCGGAAAGGGTTGAGATTTCAACTTATTGTTCCCGGACTTTTAGGCTTCTATTAACCCCCAGAATACGTGATTTGATTTATTGCACCCATCACTGACTCACCCTGTATGTATGTAGTTAAAGTGACACTGTGTTTGTGATAATTACTTTCAGAACTTACCCTCAATAACGTTAAAAATTTTGATATGTATTGTGACGAAGTGTTTCGTCGCCGCTCCGTCACCGCCAGCCTCGCGTGAGATAACTTGTTACACGCGCCGGGACGGGGGGGATCCGCGTTCCGAAGGGCCAAGCGCACCGCAAAAAGGACATTACTAACCCCATTTGTTACCATGTACCTTTGAGACAGGAGAATTCGGCGATGCCGGCCGGACTGATCACCCGGCCGACATCCCGACAAGCAACACACCTACCAACCAGCTGAGGAACGAGGAGGAAAAGCTGCAGCCGGAGAGGCAGCAGGACCGGGATGGCAAGGATCTAGGCCGCGAATCGATGCGGAATCGAACTCGACCTACCACCTGTCGGACGCCGTGGGACTCATCTAGCGCATCCCCCTAAACTAGGCGGCGTGATGAGCGGCACGAACCCCCGCCGCCGGCCACGTGCTAACCTCGCGTTACTTGACTTCGGGCGTGTGTAGCGAGCAGTCCAAGTATCATCTCGATAGCTTTTGCGTTCTCCTGAGCTTTGTTAAAGTGAGTTTGGCGTTGTGAGTCCTCACATAGAGTCTTTCGGCCGCGGGTTCAATTCTTCGTGGAATTCTTCGGCCGTGTGGAGGGAATCCGAGGAGCAGTGGACGAGGTTAGCAGTTTGTCGGCGACGGTAAGTGGTTGATCCTTCCTTTGCGTCTCTCTGGTGCGTGTGCGGGGTTCTCGAGGTATTTCGGTGCGGCTCTTTGCGGGGTTTCATTAAAGGGGGTAATTCGGTGGGTCAGTAAGTCGTGAGAGGAACAGACCAGGAGAGGTGTGACCGGGGCAACAAAGTCGCGCGGTACGCGACATCTTCGAGGGGGGTCCCCGGCCCTCGAAGGCGTCTCCTGGGACAGGCCAAGAGGCAACCGAAGGGCAGCGAGTTTCCGGGCCTGAAGACGCGTAATCTCCCCCGTTTCGTGGTCAAGTCAAGTCGTTAGGTCGAGCGATAGAAGTGCGAGCGGCGAGCGGCCCCGTGATTGGCCGCGGACGACACGCGAGCGGCCCTGTGATTGGCCGCGGACGACACGCGAGCGGCGAGCGGTCCTGTGATTGGCCGACGATCCTAATTCAAACGTAGTGTGTTTTTGAGGGTTCAGCGACGGCACGCGGACGCGGCCATCTTGTTAACTCGGTTGCGGATTACGAATGTTGGAATAAACTCATTCCTGTTACTTTCCTTACGAAGTCGGGGTTATTTATCTTCGCGGGGTTACTGGGGTTTTGCATGCTCTCTTTTCAGCCGCGTTGACGCGTCTCGGCCGATTCCGCCGTACCAGGACGGCCGGACGTTCCGGCGCTTCCCATTGGGCATCGCACGGACCCAGATGACCAGAGCTAGTCGAGTCGGGGGAACTACCGTCGTATTGCGCGTTTCGGATCAGCGTCCGATCTTGATTTATTACTAAATATTGGCTCCTTTCGGGGGGCCTGGCGCCCACACACGGGATCGGCGGAGCGTGCTGGACATCGGGGAAACTATTGCGGGCGGTTCGGGCTGCGGTGACGGGTATGGCCGTGCGCGGGCACGGATCGTCGTTGCAGTATATAATATACATAAGTTGTATAATCCTAAGTTCATTTTCGGGCGATCAGACATACCAGTTCTTCATACGGTCCTGGTGCAAAATCCAGTGCGCATGACGAGACGGGCTCGAAGTCTAACATCACTGGTCGCTGGGTCCCTCCATCCAGCCCCCCCTCCCTCCGCCCTCCGCCCCGGGGACGTAAACTGGTGGTGAACCGCGACGTCCTTCGTCACCAACCTCGACGAGTCCCACCTCGGGAGCGACGACTGCTTCCCCTGCCGGACGTCCGATTTTGACCGCTCTCCGGGCGGGAATCCGGCCTTCTCCACTTCCTCATTCCCCTGGTAGCAGCCCCGCGGGGCTTGGGCTCCGCTCGCTGGACTCCGCTGGTGATGTTCAGAAAGAGGAATTCGACGCGCATTAGCGGCGTTCACTGCTATTAAGAGACCCCGAGGTGTGCTCTTGAGGTCTCCCTTGCCGGGAAGTTACTAATTTTGCGACGTTGCAAAATGCAACGTCACATAGATTACTTTAAAAATTTCTATAACACAAAGAGAGCCGAGCTAAAAGACGTTTATTATGTGCAGGGCATCGAACAAAATATTCTGAGCTTTCCTAGAATAACAGCAATTTGTTCCATTGTAGCAAGACACGACAATGCAAAGATTTATAATAGATACAGAGAATTTGTTGTGTTGGGTGGAATAACTGGTTCATATTCTACACGCAATAATTTCAATATATTTCTGATATAAGCTTGCTCTCTTTACACTCCATACTCTCGCACCGTTAGCATCCTCACATGCACGTCGCATCCCAAGCTCTCACGTTCTTCTCCCTCTGCGCATGTCTCGCGACGCTCGCTCTCCTGTCTGCGACGCTTGCGCATAAAGTTGATATTCCACATGCTCGCAACAGAATTGATAGCCGTTGCAGAAAAGAAAGGCAACTTGTACTGTATGAAGAGTGTTGCCTCCAGGAAAAGGACTGACAACCCATATGTAAATGCTGTGAAACTAACCGCTAAAGAAAAGTGGGATTGGGTTTTAGGTCACGTAAACTTTCAGTATTTAATCAAGTTAGTTTACCACAGGTTATTAGAAGGTTTACCAGATAAAATCGAGCCTACCGAAATGAAGTGCGCAAATTATATAGCAAGCAAGATGACGAATGTACCATTTCAAAACAACAGGTCAAAGACAAAGGAAGTCCTAGAGCTGATGCACACGGATTTGCACGGCCCACACAACACCACAGGATATGGTGGTGAGAAATACTTCTTAACTTTTATTGATGATTTCAGTAAATGCGCAAGAATATTTTGTATTAACAGTAAGTCGGAGACTGCAGGTTGTTTAATCGAATTCGTGAATTTAGTAGAGAATAAGCTCAACAAGAAAGTTAAAAGGTTAGGATGTGACAACGGCAAGGAGTATCTGAATCAAGAGAATTATAATTTCGTTAAGTCCAAACGTATAGAATTGTCGCCATGCCCACCATATGTGCATGAGTTAAATGGAGTAGCTGAGCGTTATAATAGATCGGCCATGGATATAGGGAGATGTCTGATGAGAGAAGCAAATGTAAGTAGAAAATACTGGCGTGAGATCATGAAGACTGCCGCATATTTAAGAAATACAACACTAGCGAATACCGCAGAAAGCAAAACACCTTACGATTTATTTTTAGGGAAAAAACCAATTGTGAAACACTTGAAAATATACGGAAGCAAAGTTTTTGTACGAGTGCCGGAAGTACAAAGGAGCTCAAAATGGAACGGTGAAGCAAAGCTAGGCATACTATTAGGATACACGGAAAACGGCTACAGAGTTTTAGTTGAGAATAACGTTATAAATGCTAGACATGTCCGCGTGGTCGAGGTGAACACCCAATTGGTCTGCTTAGAGAGAATTTGCGAGCAAGATAACGGGGATAGACAAAATAAAATTCAAGACAATACGCAGGAAAGTAGTGACCCGATTAAAGAAACACTGTCTGATAACGGTTGCGATGCTAATGTACCATCAAATAATACGTCGGAATTCGAATGCTTAAATGTTAGACGGACGTCGAATAGAACGACAAGCTCAATCCAAAGATATGGGAACCCAGGGTCACATTTCGTGTGCATGAACTACGTTAATGCAAATGTACCAAATAGTTATGAAGAGGCAGTACACTCTTGCGAAAGCGATCAATGCAGATTAGTAATGGAAAAGGAGATTGAGAGTTTAAATAAAAATAATACATGAAAAGTTGTAAGTAGGCCGCGTGACAAGAGAGTCATTGATGTAAAATGGGTATACAAGCGCAAGAGCAACGATACTTACAAGGCTAGATTGGTAGTTAAAGGTTACCAGCAGAAAGAACAATTAGAAAATATTTACTCCCCTGTGGGCAAAATGCAAACTTAAAGATTCTACTGTATTTTAATTCTAGGAAAAATTTGTTTATTGGGCAAGATGGATGTAGAGACAGCGTTTTTAAAAGGAAAGATTGAAACTGAAGTGCATGTATGTAACTGAACCCAAACGATTTGAGACAGGAATAAACAGGGCTTGCAGACTCCAGAAGGCTCTATACGGTCTCAGGGAAATCCCACGCGCTTGGTATGAATGCTTTAATGAGTTTGTTCAAAAGCTTGGTTTCGTAAGAAGCAATTACGATTACTGTTTATATGCTACCAAAGCATCCGAAGACCATGTACATGAGCGATTCCACGCCAAATGATCACAGCTGATTCACACTTGGTCCCCGATTTTTTTTAAATTTCACAGATTTGTAGCCCTTGTCGAATCCTGTAAAATGCTATTTTCCGTTCCTCGATATCGTTATTAGTTTTTAAGTTATTTAACTGCAAAGTTTGGGATCAACTTTTTTTCAAAAATTCATAACTCGAAAACTAATAAAGATACCAGGATGTGCGACCCGGCGTTTTACGCGGAAATGTTCAAATTTTAATAAAAAAATACTTCGTGCCGGTACAATGTAAATAAATAGTTGTAAAATATAAATAAACTTTTAATATTTAAATAAAATAGTGAAGTGGAGCATCGATCCTTTTAAAATTAATATCTCAGATGCTCTGTAGTCTACTAAAGAGAATGCCACAAAGTTCAGGTTAGTAACTATTATAGTTCCGGAGCAATAAATTTTTATAACTGGGAAGAACCGGCCGGGCGCGTGATAGAGCGCGCCGCGACAACCGTTCACGTTTTGGATCAATTCTGCTTTAAAAATTCGTAACTCAGAAACTCATAAAGGTACCAGGCTGAGCGAACCGGCATTTTCTTCGGAAATGTTCAAATTTTAATAAAAAAAATACTTCGTGTTGGTACAACCTTAATAACAACATTTATTCATATTCTGTAACTATTTATTGAGGTTGTACCAACACGAAGTATTTTTTTTTATTAAAATTTGAACATTTCCGAAGAAAATGCCGGTTCGCACAGCCTGGTATCTTTATTAGTTTCTGAGTTACGAATTTTTAAAGAAAAATTCATCCTTGTGGTCCGCTTCCCCGCAACCATAGCACGTACCTCCTGCCAGCCGGGGCCGCTTGCACTCCTTAAAACCGTGCCGTCACGCGTTACAATTGTAACAGCGCCGCGTTTTCTTCTGCCCACTAGCACCGTCTTCTGTCTTCGTAGGCCGCACGCTCTTCTTCTGCCCTTGTTCTTCTCCTGCTGAATCCTGTCCAGGTCGAGGCTTCTCGTCCGCGGCTAACTTCTTAAACGCCTTCGTTACTTCGGAAACGGTCCTAAAGTCGTGCATCCTCGCCTGATTTCTTAAATACACATCGATAACTCCGTCGATAATGCAATCAACTATTTCCTCTTCGTCGGTAAGCGGAATCCTGTTCGCCAGAACAACCTTATCATGTACGTAATCCGAAAAGGTCTCTGGGCTTCTCCATTTTCGGGCCTCGAAGGCCTTTTCCAGCTGGAGCTTGCTGGGCCGGTCGTCGTACATTTTTGCCATTTCTTGTAAGAGCTCATCGAAAATTAGCTCAAGATGCTCTGGCTTCGATTGGAACCACGCCGCACTTTTTCCTTTGAGTTTCGATGCGATTAGCACTCGTACCGAGCTATCATTGAGTCCATAAGTGTGATGCAATAATTCCACCTGCTTTCTCCATCGCCGAAAGGTGCCGTTCGCTCCCGCAAATTCGGGTAGTAGTTCCCCGATCGCCTTAATGGTGACGCTCGCAGACACCCTTTGCGTAGCCGCCGATTGCTTAGAGTCCGTGTGCTCTCTATTTTCCCGCCGTGCCAACCACAATTCGCGATTCGCTAGATCTTTTTCGCGACGAAGCAGTTCGATTTCCCTTCGTAATAGCTCGATGTCGTCGCGCTGGCCACTAACTACACTGCCATATACTGGCGGGGCCGGGGGGGAACACGTCCTTTGCGTCCTCGCAGGCTTTCGTATTTCTGCTTTTCTCCGGTAGAACACCGTGCGAATAGGCCGCCATTAGCCGGCTAACTAACTCGGCCTTCGTTCCGGTGGTGGACATGTGGCATCACCGTAATTTGTACTAGACAACTGACCTAGGCAAACAAAGACCCGCCGACTTCGAGCCTTCTACCGCCGCAGTGACACATGCAGCCATAAACCCGGGATTGAGAATCGCTAGCAAGAAACTTTCAATAATTTATCCTGGCCACATTTATTAAAATTGTAAACTTTTTATAATGCGATATTTTCTTGGGTGCATCACAGAATGGCTGTGATTTTTTTCGTACCTGAAAATGTTGCTGCATCATCGAGAAACTGCAAGAAAATCAATAATAATGCGACTCAATAATAATTTTCACATGGTTTCTATTTTTTTCACATAGCTCCGGCCCTCCTACACATCCTAGAAAAAGACCCGTAACGCTAGCATTATCCCGTCGGAAGATATGATTTTTTAAAACTTGAAACTTCAACCCCCTGTATCTCGTAAAGGGTTGAGTTTTGAACTTATTGTTCCCGGACTTTTAGGCTTCTATTGACCCCCAGAATACGTGATTTGATTTATTGCACCCCTCACTGACTCGCCCTGTATACAGGGTGTCCCAGCAAGAATGTCGAATGGAAATATCTCCGTCAATTGTGAAGATACGTGAAATCCGCAGAGGGCAGAGTTGCATGGTTCGAAGGGTCTCGTTGAATGGCGGTATGGGGGTGTTTTTACAATAGGGTGGTTTTTACTTATTAATGTTAACTTAATATTTTTCACCGAGTCGACCTACTTTTTTTCGATATTCTGAATGCTGGGATCAAGGCGAATATGATAAAAGGCGAATTCAACGACCTATGATAAAAGGCCTTTGGGGGTAATTCATCCCCCGGGGCTTGTAAATTTTCTCTTTTAAATATCTCTTAAACAATTAGATTTAGAGAAACAATTGTTTAACGAAAGTTACATGGTATTAATTTTTCGTATCAAAATCGATCGATACTAGTTACACTTTCGAATGGCATTGATAAAATATTCCAGAGTATCATGATTACCGAGTAATTGGCTCCTTGCACCTTCCAGACGTGTATTTCCGCGGAACCGCTAGCATAGGCTAGCTAATACAAGAAAAATCTAAAGTGAGTCGAAAATGTTGAAACAAATTGTATTTAGACAAATTTCGTCAATGCCATTCGAAAGTGCAGATGGTATCGATCAATTTTGATTCGAAAAATGTTGTTATAAACTCACCTGTTTGTTTGTTATTCAAGATAATAATTTTCCACACTTTTTAGGAAGGGGTCTAAAATCACCTTATGATGCATACCCATGAATTCGTCTTTCGATCCTCCACCATGATCCGAGAAAAAAATAGATGTTCATTGTCAAAAAACATTATTGTTTATAAAAAATGTTTAAACAATTGGAATTTCAAAAATTTGATGACACCAACTGATAGTCCCATTAATACCATGTAACTTTCGTTAAACAATTGTTTCTCTAAATCTAATTGTTTAAGAGATATTTAAAGGAGAAAATTTACAAGCCCCGGGGGACGAACTGCGCCCGAAGGCCTTTTGTCATAGGTCGTTGAATTTGCCTTGATCCCAGCATTCAGAATATCGAAAAAAAAGTAGGTCGACCCAGTGAAAAATATAAAGTTAGCATTAATAACTAAAAACCATCCTATTGCTAAAACACCCCCATACCGCCATTCAACGAGCCCCTTCGAACCATGCAACTTTGCCCTGTGCGGATTTCGCGTATCTTCACAATTGACGGAGATATTTTCATTCGACATTCTTGCTGGGACACCCTGTATATAGCCGAGCGCAGCTCCTGGCGTCGACGCTACTAGTATCATTTACGCGAGCGAACTAGTTCGCGCGGCCTATTCTCATGGTAACTCGTAACAATCTTTAAACTGGGGCGATATATCGAAAGAATGACCATGCCATTGGCCTTTATGATTTTTTCTGCGTCGATTGATAATAAACAGTAATACAATCCGTTCAGCCGTTGCTGAGATATGGATTTTATGTTGCAATTTTTCGGCCAAAAAGGATCCTTTTTTCAGACCCGATTCTTCGCAAGTCGCTTCACGCGCGCCTCTACAGGAAAAAAGTCCGCAACGAAGATTTGCCGTGGTACTCATGTGCGCCCACAGAGCTACCATCGCTACACTCGCGAGCTACACTCGCAAGTCGAGCTGATTGCGCACCCCCTCGCGGTCCCCGTACCCACGATAGACTGTCCCGGCCCCCTCTTCTCGATTATCCCAGTTCTTCGCTCCTTGTCTTTCCTTAGCTTATCCTCAGCTTAATTATTACATAGTGTCTTGTAACGTTATGGTTCTTGTGATTATAACGCAGGTAAGTTTTGGCCATGTACACATCCTTAGGAGTATGAGATTAAAACACACTTTACGTTTTGACTCCCAGGTTTAGAGTCCCCTTCAGTTATATTATAACATTCTGTCAATAAAAATAAAAAACAAACACGAAAAACCTTATCCATTTCCTACATTTGGCATTAAGTATGGGACTAGAACAAAGTGCGTAGGGAAAGTGGTAAGCATTAATGCTAACTTACTTTAATCGAAGGGTGACGGAAAGGTTTTAAACGTGAACTTGTGGTGTCAAACGAGCCTGGAACGCTTGCATACGAATAAATGACATAACGAAGCATGAAATTCTATATCTCAAAGAACAAAACTTGTAAACAGTGGCGTTCCAATTCTGTACGTTGACAAAGTGCTATTTAAAGAACAGGGTATGTATCGGTGACAGTCAGCAAAATGCTGTGTGTGTGAAAACCAGTTCCAAGATGGAATAATTAAATGAACTTGCATGCATAAGAGGAACGCAGAAGAACAAAATAAATTGTCTAGCAGAAACACAACCGCTTCGCCTATCCAACACTTGCGAATGCTAATTAAGGTAGTACGCAACCATCTTCTCAGTGCTTCGCAGACCATTTTCTCAAACATCAAAGGAACAAGGTAATCCTGAACTCGGATCAAGTGATACTGTCTGTGTAAAATGGTCTGCGAAGCACTGAGAAGAAGGTTGCGTACTGCATTAAATAATATTCACAAGTGTTGGATAGGCGAAGTGATTGCGCTTTGCTAGACAATTTATTTTGTTCTACTGCGTTCCTCCTATGCATGTAAGTTTTTGCATACACAGCATATTGCTAACTCTCACCGGTATATACTTTGTTCTTTACATAGGACTTTGTCAACATACAGGATTGGAACGCCACGGTTTACAAGTATTGTTCTTTAAGATATAGAATTTTATGCCTCGTTTTGTCATTTATTGTATGCAAGTGTTCCAGGCTCGTTTGAATCCACAAGTTCATGTTTGAAACCTTTCCGTCACCCTTCGATTAAAGTAAGTTAGCATTAATTAGCATTAATACTTGCCACCTTCGTTGCGTACTTTGTTCTAGTCCCATACTTAACGCCAAATGTAGGAAATGGATAAGGTTTTCCATGTTTTTATTTTTATTGACAGAATGTTGTAATATAACCGAAGAGGACTCCAAACCTGGGAGTCGAAACGTAAAGTGTGTTTTAATCTCATACTCCTAAGGATTGTGTACATGGCCAAAACTTACCTGCGTTATGAATATCTCCAATCCAACAAACTCAAACACTAATTCTTGTAATTATAGTTACGGTAAGTACATCAGAAGTGTGAGGTAAAGTTTTACCAGTAGGATTCACAATATCAATATGTAATAAATATAATTTACAAGAAAAAAAATATCGAACCATACTATTTTATACGATATACATTAATTGTGTGTAATTTGCAACTCTGATGCATGTTAATCATTACTTTTTATACAAACTTCTGTACGATATACTATATGTAACATGTATACATTATATCGTTTAATGTTTGGTTTCTTGTAAATTATATTTATTATATGTTTAAATTGTAAATCCTAGTGGTAAAACTTTACTTTACACTTCTGATGTACCTACCGGAACTATAATTACAAGAGTAATAAAGCCTTTCAAGTAGGAATTACAATATAAACATGTAAAAAATATAATTTTCAATAAAGCAAATTTGCAATATAAACATGTAATCAATATAATTTACAAGAAACCAAACATTAAATAACATTAATAATTAAACTTCTTAGATATCTTAAATGCCACTTTCGCAATCCTCGAAACCCAAATAAATTACAGTTCCGTTGACGTTTGGATTCCTTGGTGCGGAATCCTCTTCAGAATTTTATTCAATATCCGAAATCTACAAAATATTTTAGTACTTAAAGTTAAACGGTAGTAGCGTGAGAATTTACAAAATTTAACAATGATTATTGTATAATTTTAAGCCTAAGTACTAAAATATTTTGTAGATTTCGGATATTGAATAAAATTCTGAAGAGGATCCCGTACCAAGGAATCGACACGTCAACGGAACTTTAAGCTATCTCGATTTCGAGGATTGCGAAAATGGCATTTAGAATATCTAAGAAGTTTAATCTTACTGTTTTATAGTTGCTAGATTGCGGCGGTCGCGCACGCAATGCAACTCGGTTCGAGGGTTCGCTAGGGAAGCGGAAATGAAGGAGAGTAATTTCTTGGGAAGACACAATTTTAATTTCACACAATATTAATTTTATTTTAAAGATATACAGTCTTTATTTTGCTCGGCGAGGAAATCTTCGGCGAGCTGGCGCGTCCTGTTATCCAGCAACCTGGAAACAAAAGATCACAATAATTGTTAGTAAACAGTTCGATCGTTCAAGCGAGGCAATAGCGAGCACGAAGCACTCGCAATTACTCTCTAATAATTCGATATGTGGACTGTAATGATTTGACTTGATTAAATCGTGAAATTGGCAAAACCAAGATTTCAATTTCTTTCCTTTCTCCGAGACAGAATTTCTTCAGCACACAGGAGGTCGTAAAGCTCCTGGGTGTGTGCGATTTCTTGATGGGAAATTAATTTCCTCCGAATCGCAAAATTCTCTTTACTGCAGAACTTGGAAATTCGGCAGTGAATCGGGGAGCCTGCGTTTAGCGACGCGCGGGACGGTAATCCGTTCCGCTCGTGACCGCGAGACAATAGCGAAGCTGATTATCGCTCAATCACGATAACCAGCAGTGCGATTGATCTCTTTTGTTCAAGAATTTATTCTTTGAATGCGATCACGAAGGTAGTCCGCGAAGGAAATAGCTTCATGCAAATCTCGCGAAGCGAGTATTAACCAGGCTGGAGGAATACAAACACGAGGATTGCTCTCGGATTGTTCCGTGTGCTCAGCTCTGTGGTTGGCATGTAAGTGACGACTCGTCTTCGATGCTTTCCAAAGGAAAACAAAGACGAGTCGTACTTAGGTGGCGTTTGATAAGAATTCTATTAGCACTTACCTATCGCTCACCTGTTGGTTCTCTCGCGTACAATAAAGGAAATTAACCGGTGAAAACGTTCGAACACGCAACTCAGTCGGGCGAGTCGACTTTTCACCCTTCACTTTATTTCACGGAAATGACCGAACACGCAACTCAGTCGGGCGAGTCGGTTGTAAACATTTCTCTTCATATACTAGCGCGTATCAATGGATATTAAACACCCCGCCCCCCTTGCGCGGCTCGCGCAACGCAAGATGGGTACGAGCTAGTAAACGACCGCGAGAGAACCAAATGTAGCACCAACACCAAATAAAATTTGAAATGAAGGTACTTACACTTAGAGATGCGGACGGCGGAGGTGACGGCGTGTTGGCCGCATGGGTCCTCCTTCGCCGATTTCGGCGAGTCGCTCCCTGGTCTCTCGGCTGATTACTCCGAGGGCCGTCAACGTTTCAATGTAAACGTTGGCGGCCTGCTGCCTTCCCAAGATGGTCGGTCGCCGCGGAAGGGGTGGCCGTTCGTGCGGCGGTGGTCCTCCTCTGCGACGGCGGGGCGCCTGCTGCTGCTACGGAGGCGCTTGTTGCTGCTGTTGTTGCGGCTGTTGTTGCGGCTGCTGTGGCGGCTGTTGTGGCTGCGGTGGCGGCGTTGGCCGAAAGGCCAGAGCCACCAACCGCCCTTCCCGGTCCCATTTCAGGAGGTAACTGCCCCCGGCCACTGGGCAGCGGTAACGCCGGCGTGCGGTGGGCACGTACTCCGGCACCAGGAGTCGTGTGCCATTTAGCACGTATTCCTGGTACCGATCCTCCATTTCCGGTGGGCGCGTGGATGGCCCGTTCGCGGTAGAAGGCGGACTTTGCGCGACCGCGGGTGGAGGCGGCGGTACCGGAAGGACGGAGGGTACGTCCGGCTCCTGAGGTGGAGCCTCTTAGATGGCCGTCGCGGGCGGTGTTGGCGGATCGGATTCCTCCGAAGGGGCATCCTGATCGCCGGCTAGCCTCAAGCACGCGTTGAACTTTGCGTGAAAATTTTCCATTTTAATGGCTCGCGATGCTCGAACTGAACTGATCATTTGAATCAGTTTCTTCGATGAGGAAGCCTCGAATTCGGGATTCTTCCTATTGTTTTCGTTAATCCCTTGGCGATGAGGTAGGGAGAGGCTTGTTTCCCTATTTCCTCATGGATACAGCCAAGGGGGGCCAAGCGGGGTTCAAATTCAAACGCTGCGCTCTGTTTTGAGCGAGAGTTCCGCTTGGCTGATCGTGCGTGCTGTCTCGCTTTCGCGCGAGCAGCCGATCTATTCGGATGGTTCTGGCTCATCCACAGGTAATTTACACATGCGCGTGATCGGGCGTGTGTATGTGGCTTTACCTGTGCGAACTTGTACAACCCGGATAAGGCCATCCTTACCGGGCAGAACCTTCTCGATTCTTCCCATCTCCCAATGATTGGGGGGAAGAAGCGGGTTGTCGAGTACGACAACATCACCAACGCGTAATTGTTCACGCGTGGTTTGCCACTTGTAACGATTTTGGAGAGATGCGAGATATTCCCTCGACCATTTTCTCCAAAATTGTTCATGCATTTTCTGCAGGACCTTCCATCGATTTAACCTTGATGTAGGCTCTTCAACTACAGATTGCATTGGAATTGCATTGAGCGCACTTCCTACTAGGAAGTGACCAGGGGTCAACGCGTTGAACTCCTCTGGATCTTCGCTCAACGGCGCAATCGGGCGTGAGTTCAAACTCGCCTCGATTTTGCAAAGCAATGTTTGCATTTCTTCGGTGGTCGGCGTGAATTCACCCAAAATTCTTTTCAGATGGTGTTTTACTGATTTCACGCCGGCTTCTTGCAATCCACCAAAATGTGGAGCACTGGGTGGATTAAATTTCCATTTAATCTCCAGTGCATTGCATTTTTCTCGCATTTCATTCGAGTTGAAGCTTCGTGCAAATTCACGAGCTAATTCTCGATCAGCTCCAACGAAGTTTGTTCCATTGTCGCTTCTCATTAAGCTAGGAATACCTCGTCGTGATACGAAGCGATCGAGAGCGGCTAAAAAAGCATTCGTCGAGTACTCGTGTACGAGCTCGATATGCACCGCGCGTGTAACCATACATACAAAAACTGCAATGTAGGCTTTATGGGATATTTTCCCTCGTCCTGCGGAATCGCGGACTTTGTAAGGTCCAGCGTAGTCCACTACGGTCGTATTAAACGGCCTTGCAGGACGACATCTGTCTGGCAACAGATCATGCATTTTTTGGGAGGCGGTTTCCGCTCTCCATCGCGTACACACCACGCATTGGTGAATTATCCATCGTGTGGTACTGCGACAGCCAAGAATCCAATACCGCTGTCTTACTGCATGCATTGTTAATTGGATTCCACCATGCAAGGTATTGCGATGGCATTGGCGTATAATTAAATTAGCTACATAATGCTTGGGCATTACGATGGGAAATTTGGTCGCTGGCGGCAAGCGCGAGTGACGGAGTCTCCCACCAACTCGCATGACGTCATTCTCATCGAGAAATACGTCGAGCGAGCGTAGCATCGATTTCGCTGGAATTGGCAATTGTTTTTTCAAACAAGCATATTCCTTTGCGAAGTGTCTTTGCTGCAGATGACGAGCGATGCGCTCGGTTGCATCCTGCAGCTCAGAAGGGTCAAGCCACCGGTCAAACTGGTCATTGGCTTGCCCTTTTAGTTTCTTATAGAAGCGTACGCAATACGCAACAACGCGTATTAATTTGCTCCATTTCGAGAATTTGTGCAACAAATTCCAACTCGAAGATTGGGTTGCAACATGGGTAGTGACCGCACGCTTCCCTTCTTCGGTGTTGAGGTCAGTTTTATTTACTGGCCATTCCTCTTCTGGTTTAATTAACCATTGTGGACCTTGCATCCATAGAGGGGAGGAGAGCAGAGTATCTGCCTCGACTCCGCGCGAATTGAGATCCGCGGGATTAAATCAAGTGGGCACATGTCTCCACTCGGCATTTGGCAGCGCTGTTTGGATTTTGGAAACACGATTCGCTATAACGATCTTCCAAGTAGACGGATGTTTCCTTATCCATGCCAATGTTATGGTCGAATCCGACCAACATACAATACGATCAACTGAAACTGTCAGCGACGTTTGTATATGTAGCATTAGTTCCGATAATAAGACAGCACCGTTTAATTCTAAAATCGGCACACTCAACGTCTTAATCGGGGCTACTTTTGTTTTGGCCATCACAAGCGAAGCGAAGACTTCGTTTGTTTTGGTCCGCACGCGGAGGTAAACAGCCGCGCTGTACGCGACTACCGAAGCGTCGCAAAATCCATGCAGCTCGATGGTATCGGTCTCATTGCCGTAATTCAACCATCGAGGGATTTTCAATGAGGTCAGTTTTGACCAGTCCCCACAGAACTCATTCCAAGTGCTGTGGGTGTTCGCTGAGACTTGTTCGTCCCATCCAAGTTTCTCCAACCATAATGACTGAAGTAATACCTTGGCGCGAATGATCACGGGCGATAACCAGCCAAGCGGATCAAATAATTTAGCGATCTCTGAAAAGAGCATTCTTTTTGTCGGAGGTGTTGTCAGTGGTTGATACCGCTGCAAATTAAAGTGGAATTGGTCAGTAGCGGGAAGCCACCGCAGACCAAGCACTTTAAGCTCCGATTCATCAAACAATTTTAAGTTGACGGCGAGGGAGTGGTCACCTGCGGGGATATCCGACAATAATTCCGAGTTATTGCCGGCCCATTTCCGCAGGTTAAAGCCGCCTGCTGCAAGCATCTTGCAAACTTGCATGCGGATTTCCCTTAACTGTGTTATGGTGTCAGCGCCCATAAACACATCGTCAACATAGACGCTGGATCGCATGATCTCAGCGCCGAGTGGATAGCGTTCCGCTTCACGCGGCGCTAACTCCAAGAGTGTACGCATCGACAGATACGGAGCACTCGCTGTACCATACGTAACTGTATTCAGTTCGTATGCAAGCAGCCGTTCGGAGTGGGGATCGCGCCAGACGATATTCTGGTATACGCGATCCTCTGCATGTATCATGATTTGTCTGAACATCTTTTCGATGTCAGCGACTAATACGTGGCGATGCATTCTCCAATTGACAAGGAGGGATGTTATATCCTTTTGCAATCGTGGTCCAACGTATTGTATGCTATTCAACGAGTGTCCGCCAGTGGTTTTGCTGGAAGCATTAAATACCACTCGGACCTTGGTCGTCGCGCTTTCTTCGCGGACGACGGCTCGGTGCGGGATAAACACGCGGTGTTTATCAACACGCTCGAGCTTCGTCATATGATTTAATGCCTCATATTCTGCGAGAAACGCTGAATATTCGGCGAATAGATTCTCGTTACCTTTAAGTTTCGTCCACACACGACCTAATGCAGAGACGGCGCTTTTTAATGACGGCCCTAATGCTTCTGCAGGTCGTGGGTGCTTAAAAGGTATACGTACAACGAATCTCCCGTCGGGAGTTCGTTTGACAGTGCTTGCGAAGTGTGCTTCGCAAGCCTGTTCGTCCGCTGTTAATGCATTTTGGTGTGGGACCTCTTCGGTTTCCCAGAACCTGCGGAGTGTTGCATCAATTGACTCGAGCGTTGTGCAATGCAGGGTTTGCACTGGCTCGCTCGGTCGGACAGTCTCGCCGGTGGGACCAAACAATACCCAACCGAAAACTGTTTTTGTTGCCACGGGGAGATTATCTCCCATTATACGCATCTCTGCGAGAAGCGTTCGTGGCATTAAATCGGCTCCGATCAGCACTTCGATTCGTGCTTGATCGGAGGGATTCGGATCTGCTAATTCGAGATCTGCGTATCCTTGCATGATACATGCAAGACGTGTTGGCGGGCGATAGCTGGTGATGCGTGGCACCACATACGCACTCGCTTCGTACAGCGGCGATAAATCGCTCGCTCCACTGAACCCAACATTTATTTTGTGCTTGACCTCTTGGGTCTTGGTTGCACCGAAGCCACCAATGGAAGCGGAGGCTTTTTCTTTACGTAGTCGAAGGTTGTCGACTACGTCATTGATCACAAAGGATCTTTGCGATCCTGGGTCAATAAGTGCTCGCGCAATACGCGTAGCACCATGTGGACCGTGCAAGCGAACGAGCGCGGTTGCGAGCGTGATTTCTTGCTCGATCGTTTCGCTGCTCGTGCTGCACAGCGCTTGCGAGGCCGAAGGAGGATTATCCTTCTTCGGCTGCTCCTGTTTTGTTGCTGGCGCTTGTCCAGCCTGCGGACGCGCGCTTTTATTTTGCGTCGCGTTCGCGGTTTTGGTTGCAGGTCTTCCGCGATACGCGGGCCTTGCAACGGGATTGGCGAGATGCAACAGGGTATGATGCTTCCCATTGCACTTCTCACATCCCTTAGATTGTGTGCACTCCGTGAGGGTATGCCCTGCACGGAGGCAACGGAAACATACGGGATTACCTCGTAATGATTCCATCCGCTTTTCCGCGGTTAACCGACGGAAAGCGGGGCAATCTGCAAGTCTGTGCTGTACTTGACAGTACGCACAGACGCTTCTTATTTCAGTTTGATTTTCGTGAGCTGTCGTATGACAGTTCTCACGTTGTTTTGATTTCTGCGCGGTTTGGGTGGCCTTCTTGGGCGCCAAACACAACGCAGCGTGCATTTGCCGCTTAAGGAAAGCGAGCACGATTTTAAAATCGGGATACTCCGTGGAGTCTTCCACGGAATGCTCCCAATCGCTGGCAAGATCGCCGGTGAACGATTCTGTCACCAAATAGGCGATCATCCACTCCCACAATTTCTCAGGAGTGGCTCGCTGATTCAAAGCAGCGAGGCAGTTTTCGACTTCGCTGAGTAAGCCCATCAGACCCTCAGCGTCATCTTTGCGCACCTTTTTCAACTCGCACAGCCGTTGAAAATGCGCCCTAATGATGATTCGGGGGTTATCATAACGCCCCTCCAGAATCTTCCACGCTATCGCAAAATTTCCATCCTCTATGCTCAGCGTAGAGATGGCAAGCAGCGCGTCGCCTTGTAAACACGCGTTTAGGTATTGAAGCCGTTGCGCGTTCGACAACGCTTCATTTCGTGTCACAGCGGCTTTGAATAGCTGTGCGAAGTGAGTCCACTGTCTCACATCGCCAGCGAATTTCGGGAGCGTAAGCTCCGGAAGTTTTACGCGAGGACGTTGTGACTTAACGTCCTGCGTTGGTTCCGATGAGGCTTTCGAGGTGGACGCTTCCGCTACATCGATTTTCAAGCGGTCCAGCTCTTCCGCGAGATACTCGCGGCCATCCGTTACCTCTTCCCTTATCTTTTCGTATAAGGGATTTGCGAAGTATGGGATGGTGCTCTTTTTCCCCGGTGGACACATTACGAGTAACCGTACGTGTCGCGCTTTGAAGTCGGCCCAGGCCTCTATCAGCCTGTCTTCTTTTTCGCGCAGGAGGGCGAGCGTATACTTCGCCCTTCCTTTCTTTTTTAGGTTCGGGATGAGGCGGAGGATTTCCTGGCTGTCCAGGGCTTGTTCCTCCAGCATTGCCCGAAATTGCCGTTCCTCGTCACTGTCCTCGAAAGAGGCCGAGAGGTTAGGGGGGTCTTGCGTCCCTCCTGGCATTGTGCGTTTATGTGTCTAGTGACTCTCTTAGTTAACTCTCTTCGCTAACGAAGGAGTTACTTGAATTCAAATCCGCAGCGACTCCGGCTCGAAGGACCTTGTTTTATAGTTGCTAGATTGCGGCGGTCGCGCACGCAATGCAACTCGGTTCGAGGGTTCGCTAGGGAAGCGGAAATGAAGGAGAGTAATTTCTTGGGAAGACACAATTTTAATTTCACACAATATTAATTTTATTTTAAAGATATACAGTCTTTATTTTGCTCGGCGAGGAAATCTTCGGCGAGCTGGCGCGTCCTGTTATCCAGCAACCTGGAAACAAAAGATCACAATAATTGTTAGTAAACAGTTCGATCGTTCAAGCGAGGCAATAGCGAGCACGAAGCACTCGCAATTACTCTCTAATAATTCGATATGTGGACTGTAATGATTTGACTTGATTAAATCGTGAAATTGGCAAAACCAAGATTTCAATTTCTTTCCGTTCTCCGAGACAGAATTTCTTCAGCACACAGGAGGTCGTAAAGCTCCTGGGTGTGTGCGATTTCTTGATGGGAAATTAATTTCCTCCGAATCGCAAAATTCTCTTTACTGCAGAACTTGGAAATTCGGCAGTGAATCGGGGAGCCTGCGTTCAGCGACGCGCGGGACGGTAATCCGTTCCGCTCGTGACCGCGAGACAATAGCGAAGCTGATTATCGCTCAATCACGATAACCAGCAGTGCGATTGATCTCTTTTGTTCAAGAATTTATTCTTTGAATGCGATCACGAAGGTAGTCCGCGAAGGAAATAGCTTCATGCAAATCTCGCGAAGCGAGTATTAACCAGGCTGGAGGAATACAAACACGAGGATTGCTCTCGGATTGTTCCGTGTGCCCAGCTCTGTGGTTGGCATGTAAGTGACGACTCGTCTTCGATGCTTTCCAAAGGAAAACAAAGACGAGTCGTACTTAGGTGGCGTTTGATAAGAATTCTATTAGCACTTACCTATCGCTCACCTGTTGGTTCTCTCGCGTACAATAAAGGAAATTAACCGGTGAAAACGTTCGAACACGCAACTCAGTCGGGCGATTCGACTTTTCACTCTTCACTTTATTTCACGGAAATGACCGAACACGCAACTCAGTCGGGCGAGTCGGTTGTAAACATTTCTCTTCATATACTAGCGCGTATCAATGGATATTAAACACTTACTAATTCAGAAAATCGTGCTATTCATTAGTAACTAAAAACTACCCCTTCGAAAAAGCATCCCTACATCGCTAGTTTTCATCATTTCTAAAATTCACGAAAAGGTTTCCAAGTTAAGAGTTAGATGCCTCACCCTATACAGTACTAGCTGGATTTCTGCACGAAATTCGGGACCGAAAACTTTCAATCACAAAGTACGAGTCGAGAATCGTGCCCAGCGAAGCGTGAAATCCGAGAGGTCGGCGGCTTCCTTTGTCGTCGATGCCGCGCGCGATGAGTCATAGTGTGAATTTAAAAATTGTTTTTTTTTTTTAATTTATTTTGAATAAAAGTTACACTATTGTATTCCCCACGTTCTGCCGATGAGAATGATACCAAACACTATGGAATTTATTAAAACAGATCAAAAGTTACGTGCGATTATCATATGCGAGTCTCGTGCAACGATCGGGACCAGCACCGTTTCGACCGTGCAGCGCGATCCTTCTATCGCACGTAACTTTTGATCCGTTATGACAAATTCCACAGTGTTTGGTATCATTTTCATCGGCAGAACATGAGGAATACAATAATGTAACTTTTATTAAAAATAAATTAAAAAAAAAACAATTTTTAGATTCGCATTATGACCCATCGCGCGCGAGCATCGACTACAAAGTAAACCGCTGGTCGCTCGGTTTTCACGCTTCGCTGGGCACGAGGAAGAACACCTAGGTGTTGGGGATGATTCTCGTGCAACTGTAAAGTACATAATTTCGGGCAAAAATCGAGAGACTACTGTATAATGATCCCCGGTAAAAATAAATTTCCGATCACGAGTGACTGACATATTATTACTGTAGCTGTGAAATACGATTGTAGCTCGGAATTGCATGGAAAAACAAATCAACCGTAATTTGCACAATGTATAAAAAAAGTTTAAAGTGTACAAAAAGGATTGAAATCCCAACAAATGACATTACATTATGCATGTAACGTACAAAAATGCGCCAAGTATGTATATAGCGCTATGAGATGCTTTCTACAAAAATAATGCTCCCCACGAAAATAAGAATCTTATACTACAGACAAGTGTACATTACAAAGAAATCTTACAATAATATAATAGCGTAAAAAAGTAGTGAAATTAATGTTTACCAAGTATTTGCGCCAAAGTGCGTAGCAAATTTTGAGTCACATCAAAATCTCCACATATTTCGAAAATTATGATACTTACAAAAATAAGAATCTTACAATGATATTATAGCGTAAAAAAGTAGTGAAATTAATGTTTACCAAGTATGTGCGCCAGAGCGCGTAGCAAATTTTGAGTCACATCAAAATCTCCACATATTTCGACAATTATGATACATTCTGTGAATGTATTATGGATAGAGTCATTTGAAAAGTAGAAAAACGTCAAATTGGGACCTAAACAGAATCTCCGGCACCGGCATACTTGGGGCGCCACCGCATGTAACACCCTGCACATAACCCTTTACGTCGCTTAATATTACGGTACGTTGCCTACGCTGGTATGTCCATAAGAAGTGCCCTCACAGCAGGGATGCTTTGTATTTAAGCACTGATCTTAAGAGTGCCACCGAAGTGGCTTCCGGTTCAGCATGCCACTTGTGTGCAAGTTGCATGTTACTACCAAAATACAACGACTTCCCACTGTGAAGGTACTTCCACTCAGTCGACTAGTCCAAACAATTACTTTTGTTGTATTATTGAAATTCAAATTTTATATATTGCATAAAGTAGCGAACGGTGTGTTCGATTAATAATTCTTAAAAAGGCGCCCCAAGTATGCCGGTGCCGGAGATTCTGTTTTGGTCCCAGTTTGACGTTTTTTCTACTTTTCAAATGACTCTATCCATAATCGCGGTAACAGAATGTATCATAATTGTCGAAATATGTGGAGATTTTGATGTGACTCAAAATTTGCTACGCGCTCTGGCGCACATACTTGGTAAACATTAATTTCACTACTTTTTTACGCTATAATATTATTGTAAGATTCTTATTTTTGTAAGTATCATAATTTTCGAAATATGTGGAGATTTTGATGTGACTCAAAATTTGCTACGCACTTTGGCGCACATACTTGGTAAACATTAATTTCACTACTTTTTTACGCTATTATATTATTGTAAGATTTTTTGTAATGTACACTTGTCTGTAGTATAAGATTCTTATTTTCGTGGGGAGCATTATTTTTGTAGAAAGCATCTCATAGCGCTATATACATATTTGGCGCATTTTTGTACGTTACATGCATAATGTAATGTCATTTGTTGGGATTCAATATATTCCTCAGTGACTTGCTACAAATGTTCGGTATGTACAAATCTCCAAGCAAATCAGCAATAGCCTTCGCTGATGACCTACGTATCTACATAAGACACAACAAACCCTCAACACTAAATACAGAACTCCAAACTCTCTTTACAAAAATACAAAATTATCTCCACACCTAGAAATTAAAAATAAACACAAGCAAATGCGAGACAATCCTCTTCAGGCCAACCCAATCCAATAACTCGAACGCCAACAACGACCTACGAACAAAGACAAAGGACTTTCACATACACGACAACAGCACTACCAAGACCAAAATAGAAAACAAAAAAACGGTCAAATACCTAGGAGTGCACTTAGACTTCAAACTAAACTACACAAAACACATAAACCTCCAAATAACCAAAGCCCAAAACGCTTTCCTAGCACACAAAAGACTCTTCTACACCAGAGATTTAGATCGCCAGACAAAAATAACCATGTACAAATCACTTACCAGACCCATCCTAACATACGGATGCTAAATATGGTTTAATATCAGCGCCAGCAATATGGAAAAACTTAGAGCATTCGAACGCAAATGCTTCCGAGCATGCCTCGGCAAATACCGCTCCGCCCACACAAACTACAAAAATACATCAACACCTCTTTATACTAAAATTAATAAGAGACCACTGGGCAAACATACACAAATCAGAGAACAGCCTAATATCCTGCTCAGTATACCCCAACCACCTCTACTTCGAACACACCGAACTAACAAGGTACATCCCCCCAGAAGCCTTCACACACCTGGACAACAGAGGACTTATCCAAAACCCAAACTCACTCCCAATCATATACCATTTCGCACGCAAAACATCAGACAACCGAATATTATACAACAACGATATAGAGGAAGACAACCCATAGCTCAGATCGACACACAAACTCACCAAATACGACACAGCGATATCGATCAAAATCAACAAAAGCTACTGGTGGCTCGAACACCCCAAAACACAAGAACGAAATATCATGCGATAAGGCGACAAAAGAAAAAAAAAATATACAATCAGCCCACTAACGATCAACATATGCATTATCCCAACAACCAACATATTCTCCCCCACGAGAAAAAAACTACCCTTAGGAACCCAACCCCTCCCCCTCATCCCTCGCCCCCACCCCCACAACACAACCTCACACACGCACAGACCTGTATAGTTTTGCTAAGCCCTTTTCTACACACTGCAACGTGCTTTTCCCTGCCGGCCGTTCTCCGGCAGATACTGGACACGAGCTATTCACTAGGCTTCGTCGGTCAGAATTATGGGTCACCCGGGAATAGGGCGCCACGTGCTCACTCACGTAATTTCTAGTATGCTCCCGAGGTCGATGGTCATCCAGGCATCCTTCCTTCGTTGAGATCTTCTCCCTTCCGGCAGCTCAGTTAGAAAATCCCCAGGGAGTAGGCCCGGGCGAAGCCCGGAGGCGCCGGAAGCCACGCACAGGGAACGGGATCGCGCTCAAGAAACCATAGTCGGAAATAAGGGTCCTCAAAAGATAATTTATTAAGAAATAGGGGACTAGGTCCCGAACAAAAATAAGGTGGACCGAAAATAAAGACCCAAAATAACACAAAGAGAGATAACAAGTATTTGGTGATCGTGACTTGAGGGGGGATCGATGGAAATCCACACGCGGTTACGCCCAAGATGGCGTCGCTAGCCCTTCCGTCACGCCACGCGGTCGAATCCGACAATTCCGGATTTCTTCGGCGACCGATCCTTAATTCGCAAGCAACAATGAATATTTTTCCGTGTTTGGGGATGCTCGAGCTAACTATTTCCTACTCTTGGGGAGGTTCGCCTTCCCCACGCTGGCTGAGTTTCAAATACTCTAACGGATGCTATTTTTATCGGCTCCCGGGACCTTCTCGAGTCCACGCGGGAAAGCGAGCCTTCGATGGCTTTCCTCGGAGGGGCCACGTGCGCTGCCCACTGGCCACTGGCCACGGGCTCGAAACCCCGTAGGTCCCAAATCGTAGGTCCGAAGTTCAAATCCCCGTCACATCCGAAATTTTAAGAGTGTTAATCATGGTCTGATCAAAAGAGAGGGAAAGAGAGAACTCTTCTGTACGGGTACACATAACAGAATTTCATCGTATTAATTTTCCTTATTTTCTTGTTTAAATTTCAACACTATTCAATATTTATTAATATTATTTGAATATTATATAAATATTAAATAAATATTTTGTAAATATTTACTTCATATTATTTAAATGATTATTTTATATTTTCTGAATGTTCCGAAGATATGTTCTGAACATTCCCTAGTAGCACAAAATATTAGTTAAACATGTTTTTCAAATATTAGAAAAATGTTTTTTAGCCACACTTTTTAAGATTAAATAAATATTAGATCTGAATATCAAACATATATAAAAAAAATATAAAGTGAATGTTCAGAATATGTCTTCTAAATATTCAGAACATATCTTCTGAATGTTCAGAACGGGTGTGTCCACTTTGTGCACGTTTCACTTTGCTTCGGACACAGTGGAATTTGCCCACGTTCGAAGTTGTATACAGTGGAACCAGGACACGGTCGAACTTGCCCGCAGTGGAATCAGGGCACATGGTTGTGGAAAGTACACACATCATACATGTATTAGCATGACTGACTTGTGACTATAAAACCTAATAAGTCACAGGTCAGTTCAGTGCCAGTTAAGGTGAAGGGGGCGAAAAGGTACAATTTACAAATAATGGCAAATGGGCAATATTTAATACCACGGATATACCGGATGAAAACTTCAGTACGAATCACGCATAATTAGAGTTAAGGTGTGTACGCAGTACTCTGCAGCCGACGTCCACTTTTCGTGTGGTAAAGGTCCACTGTGAACACTACATACTGTGCGCAGTTTCCACATTTGATGTGAGCAACTTCCACTCTACACTATTTCGACTGTGGGCAGTTTCCAATGTGAGCAGTTTCCACGTGCGCAAGTTCCAAAAACGGCCCGTGTCCAAAGTGGAATGTGCGCAAAGGAGACTCATCCTATATTATGGAGTGTTTATAGATTTTATAAAAAAAATAAAAATTATATCGACCACGAATTTTGTTATGCATTGGAGGGAGCAGAGAGAGATAGTGTTTCTGTCGTTTTAGTATATGATCGGACCTAAGTTAGAATTGAAAATTTTCGGGGGCGGCGGGATTTGAACTTGCGTCTATACAGAGTGAGTCAGTAATGGGTGCAATAAATCAAATCACGTATTCTGGGGGTCAATAAAAGCCTAAAAGTCCGGGAACAATAAATTCAAAACTCAACCCTTTACGAGATACAGGGGGTTGAAGTTTCAAGTTTTAAAAAATCATATCTTCCGACGGGATAATGCTAGCGTTACGGGTCTTTTTCTAGGATGTGTAGGAGGGCCGGAGCTATGTGAAAAAAATAGAAACCATGTGAAAATTATTATTGAGTCGCATTATTATTAATTTTCTTGCAGTTTCTCGATGAAGCGGCAACATTTTCAGGTACGAGAAAAATCACAGTCATTCTGTAATGCACCCAAGAAAATATCGCGTTACAAAAAGTTTAAAATTTTAATAAATGTGGCCAGGATAAATTATTAAATATTTTTCGCTAGAGATTCTCAATCCCGGGTTTATGGCTGCATGTGTCACTGCCGCGGTAGAAGGCTCGAAGTCGGCGGGTCTCTGTTTACCTAGGTCAGTTAGGCCCAGCTTATCTCGAGGGCCTGCTACTGAACACCGAAGTGCGAGAGAGAGAGAGAGAGAGAGAGTGAGTGAGAGTGAGAGAGAGAAAGAAGGGTCAGGTTGATTAACTCTACAATGCTGTTATAAACCTGGGATTGAGAATCTCTAGCGAAAAACTTTCAATAATTTATCCTGGCCACATTTATTAAAATCTTGAACTTTTTATAACGCGATATTTTGTTGGGTGCATCACAGAAAGACTGTGATTTTTCTCGTACCTGAAAATGTTGCCGCTTCATTGAGAAATTGCAAGAAAATCAATAATAATGCGACTTAATAATAATTTTTAAATGATTTCTATTTTTTTTTCACATAGCTCCGGCCCTCCCACATATTCTAGAAAAAGACCCGTGACGCTAGCATTATCCCGTCGGAAGATATGATTTTTTAAACTTGAAATTTCAACCCCCTGTAATTCCGAAAGGGTTGAGATTTCAACCTTG
Organism: Trypoxylon attenuatum; assembly: GCA_963989405.1. Taxonomy (NCBI): domain Eukaryota; kingdom Metazoa; phylum Arthropoda; class Insecta; order Hymenoptera; family Crabronidae; genus Trypoxylon; species Trypoxylon attenuatum. The sequence continues at coordinate 876,892 of OZ022494.1, read as the reverse complement.
TGTTCCCGGACTTTTAGGCTTCTATTGACCCCCAGAATACGTGATTTGATTTATTGCACCCATCACTGACGCACCCTGTATATGATTACCCGCGTTATCTGTACTGCGTTTGGCCACTGAGCCATACGAACAATATATGTTATGTATACTATATTTTTCAAGCTCACACACAAATCAGTGCAAACATGAGGACTGATGACAAATGCAAATACAATCATGAATGTATGCAATAATTATATTTTGTAATTAAACGAGAAAATTTTGTTGTTATGAGTTTAACCCATTTGCATCACACAGAAAAGTGAAAAATTCGTTCGTATCACAAAAATTTTTTTTATTGTATTTAAGTAAAAATGTTTTCAAATGTTAAAAATAAATGCAATATTACATAAATAAAGAAATTTTACTTCATAATAGATTAATAATTATGAGAGGATGAGCCATGAATCTATTTCGAGACATCACTGTTTTGAAGTACGGCGTTTCAACGCTTTTATCCGTACTCCAATAACTTTGCAGTGTAGGTTTTTGCACCATGGACATCAATATAATGAGGGCAAAATAAACTTCTAATTCCTCTACAGAAATTTCTTTGAAACTTGAATCCCCTTCACCAAATCGATTAGTCTCAGTCACAATATGTTCAAGAATGTCGTTTGTTAAAAACAGGTGGTATACGTTCTGTCTAGTAAAATTCTTGATGTTTTTATTTACACCACCAACAGATGTAAATCTATGAAATTTAAGTTTATCATTTTTTTCCTCCCACTCAAAATCACTCTCACTCTGATTACTATCGCTACTATCAGAAGAAATCACTATAGAACGTCTACGTTTTCTAGATCTAATTAACTCTTCACTGCTGTCGGAAATATAACCATGCATTTTTTTTTATTTTTCTAAGTTATTTTACCCTGAAACTATTCGCGATCACCTCTCTGCATTGATTGAGAGCCAAATGCGCATGGGTATAATATACGCTCTGGTGATAAATGCCCAAGTGCAATGTGCGCATATATGCGCGCTCTGGTGATAGTGGCCAGGCAAAATGCGCGCATATGTGCGTTTATGATGCAAATGGGTTAATACAACTAGCAAATCTATTAAACTTGCTTAACTAGTAAATAGGCGAAGGAAAATTGAGAATTGCACAATAGGAAATGACCAAGCACTGAATAAAAAAACTATAATAGTATAGTATATAGTGTAGTACAGTATAGCTCCCGGTTGTCTCCTCGTTCCTCCTTCCTATTCTTCTCCCTCGTTCGCCTCTCTCCGTGTTTCCAACTGCTTCTTCTCTTCCTCCATCCTCCGTATCCATCCTGTCCCTTGCCCCTTTCCTCCTAGTACCCATTCCCTGGCTGTATCCCACCCCGTTTCTTCTTTTCCTACTCCGCAGGTCCCCCATATATGCTCCCACGTTTCCTCTCCTCCTCCGGATCTTCTGCACCTCCTTCGCCCCTCATCCCCCCAGTATCTCGATGCCCTTGTTTCGTCCCCAGCCTGCACCTTGCGATCCTCCTCCACCTGCTCTCTCTCCATCCTTTTTTGAGGTAAGCTAGTAGGCCATCCTCCTTCACCCATTTATAGTTTGGGTTTTACTGGGATCCCTCTATCCTCTCCCATCTCTCCCTTTCTTGTTCTTCTCTTTCCCTTTCTTCCATCTCTTCCCAACCCCTTTCTTCGACGCTCCTGCCTTCCAGTTCTTTTTTCTTACTCCATGCCCTTCTCGCTTCCTCCCATCTCGACACCTTCCCTTGCCACCCTCCCCTGCCTTGTAGCTCCTTCAGGCACTCCCTCTCCCACTCTGTCCCTCTTCTTTCCATCAGCTTTCCCCCAAAATCCCACGCCCTTCTCGCTGCCTTTGTCCTGATCTTCTTCCTTTGTGCCTCTTCCCTCACCATGTACCCCGGCGTACTTCTATCCACCCCTAGGGTCCACCTGAGGTACCTTCCCTGCAGCCTTTCCGCCTCTTCCCTTTCCGTCCATTCGCAGATCTCTGCTCCATACGCCATCACCGGCCACACTAATCTGTCGAAGATCCACTGCCTCGTTTGCCAGTTTCTCTTACACCTCCTCTTTCCAATACTCCACGCCTTCCCCATCGCTACTGCCGCTTTTCTGATTTTCTCCTTGACGTGTGCGTCCTGCCCGCCATTCCTCGCTAGCTTGTACCCCAGGTATTTGAATTCTTTAACTTCTTCTATCCTCTTTCCCTTCCATTTCCATACCACCTCCTTCTACCTTCCTCTTCCTATCCCGAACCTCATTATCTTTGACTTCCCTACATTTACTTCGAGTTTCTTTTCCTCCATATGCCTTTCCAGTTCCTTTATCATCCATTTCATGCCCACTTCCTCCTCCGCCATTATCACCACGTCATCCGCATACACCAGGGAGAAAACCTTCGTTCCGTTCACCCTTATACCACCTGCCCCGTTTTCTCTTAGCCTCTCCTCCAGGTCCGCCGTCAGGATGTTAAATAGATGCGGACGTAGTGGGTACCCTTGTCTTACTCCTTTTGCCGTCCAGAAGCCCTCCCCCGTCTCTTCGTTCACTCTGACCCTGCTCTTTGTCTTCCCGTAAATCTCCTCTATTCTCTCCCTTAGGCCTTCTCTCACTCCTATGTCCCTAACCTTCTCATCAGAACCCCCCTGTCCACCTTATCGAATGCTGCTTTGAGGTCAATGAACAACGTTACCATTTTACCTCCCTTTTTCTCTATCCTCCTGTTTGCCAGGTAGTTTACTACGTAAACGTTGTCCAAAGCCCCCATTCCTTTCCGGAACCCTGTCTGATTTGATGGGATCATCCCCTTTTCCTCCATCTCAGCCACTAGTATCGTCGTCAGGACGTTCGCGTACACTTTGTAAAGTGCCGGCATCACCGTCACCCCCCTGTAGTCAGCAGCCTTGTCCCCTTCTCCTTTCTTTCTGATCGGCACTATTTTACCGCTTTTCCACCCCTCCGGCCGTCCCTCCCCCCACCATACCCTGCTGCATGTCCTCCACACCCATTCCTTAATGTCCTCCACCCCGTACTTCTAAACCTCCCCTGGTACACCGTCCTCCCCTCTGGCCTTTCCCTCCTTCAGCTTCCTCATCGCCTTTCCTATTTCTTCCCGTGTTCTCCTCCTCATCCCCTCCCCCTGTTCTCCTTCCTCCCTCTTGCCGTTTTGCTTGCTGTTCCGTCCCCTACAGCAGTTCCATGAAGTGGGTCCTCCATTCGGTCATTGTGATCTCCCCGTTTACCCCCTCCTTCCTTTTCCTCTCCCTATTTATTATCGCCCATACCTCCCCCTCCGTCTTCACCTCTTCCAATGCTCTGTTCCATTTTTCTTCCTCCTCCTCTTTCTTTTTCTCCAGGAGTGCTTTATATTCTCTTTTCTGCCCCCTGTATTCCCCTATGTCCCCTTTCCTTTTTCTCCACCTCCTGAGCGCTTTTCTTACCCTCTCTTTTATCTCCCTGCACTCCTCGTCACACCACCCCCTGTTCCCCTTCTCCTTTTTCTCACTCGCCCTCTCCTGCATGATGTTCCTTATTTTCTTCTGCATTGTTTCGATGTCCTCCTCCAATCCCGCCTCACTCACGTTGTCCCCGCTTAGTTCCCTCCGTAGTCTCTCCTGATCTTCCCTTATCCATTCCATCCTTTGCGTCCCTGCCGCTCCCCCGCTCCTTTTCCTCCTGCCACCCCCCGTTCCAACAAGCCATGCCACCACCGCGTGATGGTCTGACTGCACTGCCTCCCCCCACCTCCATTTTTCTTGCCCCCTCCCACGGTCGCTCATTCCCCAGGATGTAGTCGATCACTGTTTCCTCCCTTGGCCCCGTGTATGTATATTCCCCTTCTTCGTCTCCCTTGACCCTTCCATTCCAGATACTCCATTCTGTTGCCCCTATTGCGTCCAGAATTGCTCTTCCTTCTCTGTTTATTTTCTTGTCCTTTGAGTTCCTTCTTCCTTCATCCCCCTCCCCTCCTCATTTCTTCCCCCCTCCTCACCCGTTCTTGCGTTCAGGTCCCCTCCTATCGTTCTTCTCGTTCCTCGATCCATTCTTTCATCCGTTCCACTTTTCTTTCCACATCCCCGTTTATATATATTTCCATTATCTCCCATTTTTCGTTCCCAATTTCCAGCCTATCCTTCATTTAACCCCTCTTCCTCCTCCTCTTCCATTCTCCAGTCCCCGCACCCTTTCCTTATCCCTATCAACATATCACCCATTGCGCTCCCTTTTTTGTTTCTCCTCTTTGCCGCTTGCATCTCCCATCTATGGCTTTCCGATAGTCTTCCTTTTAGCGTCCCCCAACCTTCTTTTTCTACCCACGTCTCCGTTAGAACTATCACGTCCCAACTTTCTAGCCTCCGCCAAAAGTCCTCCTCTTCGTTCCTCACCCCTGCCACGTTCCAAAAACCGTTGCTCCATTCATCCGCTCTTCTCCTCCCCTCCGCCCTTTTTTCTCTTTCTTTCCTCTTCCTTCTGTCCTTTTCCTCGCTCTTCGCCAAGTTCCTCGCCCTCCTCCTTCTCTCCTTCTACCCTCTCCTGCCCTTCTTCCTTCCGTTCCCGTTTCCCTGCCCTTCGCCCCCGTTCTCCACTGTCCCTCCTCCACTTCCTACTTCCTCCACTATTTCCTCTTTCCCTTCGTCCCATCTCCACTACCTCTGCTCTATCCTCATTCTTCCTCTTCCGACCCATACCTTCCTGCCGTTCCGGCTCTCTTCTCCCGCTCGTCTCCTTAGCCTCCACTGAATTTTCTTTTCCTCCCAGGTCAGGTCCATTCCAGGCTCCCTCTCAGCTCTCTTTTCCTTTCCATGACCTCCCTCTTCTATCTCTCGGTGCTTAATCTCACCCAGATCATTTTTCCTCCATTTTCTCCCCTCTGTGCTGCTATCTCCCTGACCTTCTGCACCTCCCCTTTTACCCCCAGTTGTTTCATTATTTCTTCCACCTTCCTCGCTGCCCATCCTTCCTCATATTTCGCTCCTTTTATGATGATGTTTCTTCTCCTTTCTTCCCTCTCCTTCATCTCCATCTTCCGCTCCATCCCTTTTATTCTTTCCTCTATCTCTTCCCTTTTCTTCTCTCCCCCCTCTTCTCTTACCCTCGCCTGTAACCCTATTTCCACCTTCTTGATTATCTCTTTCTCCCTTTTCCCATCCTCCAATTTCCTCTCCATCATCCCTATTTTTCTGTCTATTTCCCCTATTTTCTGCATCATTTCCTTCTTCTCCTTTTCCCACTTCTCTTCCCTTTTCTTAGTCTCTTCTCTCATTTTCTCAACTTCCTCTTACAGTCCTGTTCCAATCTCCCTCCATTCTACTCTCATTTCTTTCGTGTCTTTCAACACGCCCTCCCGCTCCTCATTCCCTACCTTATCCGCTCTGGCCTCAGCGTTCCCCGTTCTTCTGCTCCGCGTCTCTGTACGCACTTCGCCTTCGCGCTCTTTCGCCTAGTCTATGGCCGCTTGCGCTCCTTCTCCTAACCTCTGTTTATCCACTCTCTCTTTTTGTTCCCCGCACTGTTTCCCTGTCTGTCCTTGGTCTTTTCTCCTTGCTTCTCTGCGCACCTCCACTATTCCTCTCTCTAGTCCTTGCAGCTCCTCCTTATCCGTCTCCACTATCCAAACCCCGTGTCGCTAGCATTATCCTATTGCGAAATATGAATTTCTAACCGCTAAATGTTTAGGGGCCGATATCCGCGAAAGGATTGAGATTTCGGCATTTTTATAAACGACTTCACTACTTAGTTTGGCGAGTAGAATACGTGGTTTAATTTGTTCCACGAGTCAGTGACTCGCCCTGTATACATTAGAATTTGCATCGTTCCGTTTACTATCTCATTTATAATAATGTACTACATTATATCCACTACTACATTTATTGTTTGTACTTACGTGTTGCTGCAGTTTGCGGTTGTATAACTTCGTCGGTCTCAGAATCGGAATCGGCGGCGAAACGTACACATCGCCTTTTCGACATTGTACATAATTTTTTTGAACTCATTATTATACCTATATGTATTACAACGACGATCCGTGCTCGCGCACGGCCGTGCCCGCCCGCGCAACCCGAACCGCCCGCAATGTTATCCCTGATGCCCAGTACGCTCCGCTGATTTCGTATGGGGGCGCCAGGCCCCCCGAAAGGAACCAGTATTTATTAATAAAGCGAGATCGGAAGCTGCCACGAAACGCGCAGAACGACGATTGTTCAGCCGACTCGACTAGCTCCGGTCTGTGCCTGGGTCCGTGCGATGCCCGAGTCAAAGCGCAGGAGCGTCTGACTGTCCTTGTACGGCGGAATCGGCCGAGACTCGTCCAACGCGCCTGAAACGCGGGAGCATGCAGAACACAAGGGACAGCGCAAGAATAAAGGCCCCAAAATTCGTAAAGAACGTAGTAGAAATGGATTTATTTCAAGGTTCGTAACCCACCAACAAGTTAACGATACGGCCGCGTCTGCGTGCCGGCGCTCGACCCTCGGGAACAAGCAAAATTCAAATCTCAGACAACGGCCAATCATAGGGCCGCTCGCCGCTCGCGTGTTGTCATCGGCCACTCACGAGACTGTTCGCCGCTCGCTTCTACGCACTGCTTAAATTCGCCCTTAAAACTCGACTTGACCACGAACCGGGGGAGATTACGCTTCTTCAGGGCCGGGATCTCGCTACCCCACGGTCACCCACTTGGCCTGTACCTGGGGAGGCCTTCGAGGGCCGGCGTCCCCCCTCCCGAAGCCGACACCTTATCGCGCGCGTTTGTCCCCCCCCCCCCCCCCAGGTTTGTTCCTCAGGACCGACTGGACCGCGAAAATCCCCCTTAGTAAAACCCGCACAGAGCCGCACCGAATAACCCCGAGAACCACACGCACACCGGAAAGGCGTAAAAGAGAATGATCAACCATTTACCGTCTCCGCCAACCTGCTAACCTGCTTCTCATGAGACACGGCCGGAAAGTGCCGTCAAATTATTCCGAACGCGGCCGAGAGACTCTACGCTACTCTCAATTCCACTAACTCAATCTATTACGGGCTCTAATGAGGACATACTGCCGAGAATGCAAACGTGACTGCTCACTACGCACGCCGGAAGTCAAGTAACGCGAGGTTAGTCCATGGCCAGCGGCGAGAGTTCGTGCCGCTAATCACGCCGCCTGGTTTTGGGGGGATGCGCTGACTGAGTCCCACGGCGGCCGACAGTTGGTGGGTCGTGTTCGACTCCTCATTGATTAGCTGCCTAGATCCTTGCTGTCCCGGTCCTGCTCCCTCTCCGGCGGCTGCTCTGCTTCCTCGTTCATCAGCTGTTTATTTCCTGTGGTGCGTGTCAGGATATCGACCGGGTGATCAGTCCGGCCGACATCGCCAGACTTTCCTGTGGCTCATAAATATACGACAAAAAGGGTTAGTTGTTTTCTTTATTTATTTGTGTGCTTGGCCCTTCGGAACGCGAATCCCACCGGCCCGGCGTGCGCAGCAACTTGTCTCACGCGGAGGCTAGCGGTGACGGAGCAGTGGCCGAACGCTTCGTCACAGTATATGTTATGATAATTACTAAAAAATGAAAATGTGTATAAATCTCCATTTCAAGAGAAAGGAATAAATTATGAATTAAATAAGTGAAGTAAATCGCATGCTACAAAATTCGAATGACAGTTGTGCACACATACTATATGCGTGACTTCATTTAGGGCATATGAAACAGTTTCGTCTGTAAAGATATCAAATTGATATATTCCTATTAATTTAGATTCTACAGGATATTTGTAAAAAGGTTTCAGACGTGTTGATAATCTACCGACGACTGTTTTATTTTCTAATATGTCAAGGATTTGAAGGACATAATCATTCCTTAGACGAACGTAAGAATCTCGCAATCCATAAGTTTTCGAATGAAAATGAGGAAGTTGTATTGTTTTCTTATTATTTTGTTCTTTGACTGTAATTTCTCTAGCAATAATATTTTTAATTGTGGGTGTTCGATGTTCGGACAATCTTTTTGATACCTGTGCTAATGGCTTGTTCCACCTCCGAAGCATACTTATTAGCTTCCCTAAGTAATTTTCGAGTGGGAAGCAACTCAGTTCTTCTAAAGAATATTTCAAATTTTCAACATCGTCGGTGATGTGAATTAAATTATGAATGTTGTATATACAAAATTCTGTTGAGAATCTTGAGAAAATCTTGAGAATCTCTAGGGGAAAACTTTCAGTAATTTATCCTGGCCACATTTATTAAAATCTTGAACTTTTTATAACGCGATATTTTGTTGGGTGCATCACAGAATGACTGTGATTTTTCTCGTGCCTGAAAATGTTGCCGCTTCATTGAGAAATTGCAAGAAAATCAATAATAATGCGACTTAATAATAATTTTTAAATGGTTTCTATTTTTTTCACATAGCTCCGGCCCTCCCACATATTCTAGAAAAAGACCCGTGACGCTAGCATTATCCCGTCGGAAGATATGATTTTTTAAAACTTGAAATTTCAACCTCCTGTAATTCCGAAAGGGTTGAGATTTCAACTTTGTGTTCGCGGACTTTTAGGCTTCTACTGACCCCTAAAATACGTGGTTTCAGTTTGGTGCAAGGTCACTGACTCACCCTGTATATATATTTTAGTACAAGATAAGTTTACATTTTTCAGTAGGATATACACTGCTCAAAACAGACATTGTTTGAGAATCACTTTGAGCTGGCTTGAGAAAATCCGTGGGTCGTGAGATGAATGAGAGCACTTGGGTGGAGATAATAAAAGTCTTTATTGAGGAGTCTATGAGTTGAGATAGAGCGTGAGATACCTAATGTGGCACGTGTGATGGTCCGCCGCAGGTACAGAGTTTCGTCGACGCTGGACTGAGTTTGCTTGATGATGCACGGGTGAGTGAGTCGAAATGAGTAGGTCAGAATGAGTCAGTTCAATGATTGATTGAGAAGTCGGTTGAAAGTCTGAATTTGGCCGAAACACAAGAGCACGTGTAAATGTCGCGAATACTGGTTGGGGCGTAGGGACGCGCAAGCATCGGTCCTTGATCGATGCTGCCTCGCGACGCGTGAGCGAGCGTGCAGGTACTAAATACCAATGAGCGCGCTGGTTGGTGAGCTTCTTTCTTCAACAGACATAGCATAGAAAAATTTTGCTGAAAAATAGGCCAAATTGGATTGACGATAACTTGGTCAAAATTAATCAAAAAATTACGATTTTTTTTTAAATTGAAGCCTGAAGTCTCTGCTTTCGATTCCTGTATTTGACATTTAAATTCGATGCACGCCTGCTGCTACAAACTCTTAAAACTGAGGCCATGTTTAACATGTTGAAAGGGCATAGCCGGGTAAGCATGCAAAAATTGCCCCCGCGCCTTTTGCGTCGTCGTTTTGAGGGGATGTTTGGTTCACCAAAAGACAACTTGTCTGTAATTTTTAATCGATTTAATCGAACGGTATTCGAGTAAGAGAGTGTTCTTTGAAAACACGTCAAAAAATCATATCTCAAGAACGAATTGAGCTACAGGGTTTTAAAAAAAACCAAAATGTAGGCATTTTCAAGCGCAACTTAAAAAACTAATCGGTTTTCTTTTCATGAAGGCATCACTGCGAAAAACCGTTTTTTCTTCTTTATTATTTTTTTTCACCATCACAGCCGCTTTGTACCGCCGCCAAACTTTTTTCTAGCATTCCTTAGGTTGTCCCCCAACGCCTCAATTTTTTAGAGAATTTTCGGAAGTGGTGCACATAGTTAAAAAAATTGATATTTATTTGCTTTTGATTTCATTAAAGTATTTAAATAGGGTAGGTATTCAAATCAACAAATATAAACTTGGTAATTAATAAGATTGGGGTTAAATGTACAACAATTGAATTCATTGTGAAATAAAATATATATTTATTATCAAAAATAGCAGAAATCAGTCTTCGTCGCTGTCATCTTCGATCACGACAGATTCGTTGTCTTTTTTGAACAACCCACTGAGAGTTTGGGCCGGTCTCGGTATTCTAGATAAATACCTCGCGTGAGACAAATAATAAATCACTGCTGCCACGTGAGAACAGCAACCAACAGTCCTTCTCCCATTTGCACACTCACAAAAATGTCGGGGTATCTTCGAGTATCCTATACTGTTTGGTATATATTCAATAAAACATTTGTATGTTTTGGAAGATATGTGACGCGATTGTACTTGAACTTTCAATATGTTTGATTTCTCCTTAACATATTGCAGTTGTATGGAGTCCGTTTCGTCCATCATTTCGGCTAAATAGGAAATTGCTTGCTTGTATTGATAAGATCCTGTGAACAGAATTTTCAGATCTTGTTCCGTCATCTCCGGAAAATCGTTGACATCCATCGAGGAGATCCTGACAAATGGCAATTTTCTCCTTAGCCATTGCTTTTCTTCTGCTTCTGTGGCTAATGTATTTTCCACAGATTTCAAATTCAGAATTCGCGTGGAGATCTCATCACTATGGAGTAAATCAGACTCCAGTCGTTTTCCAAATTGATTTTGGAGGAAAGCCGCAATCTTGAAATAGCTTCCGATCTTTGGAATCATCTTGTTATCCAGTCGCTTATCCAAAAGTTGAAACTTTTGTTTAAGAATCCCGTGAATTGCTTCAACGGACCAGCGAATTTTGGTAACAAGGCGAGAATGATTTGCCTCTATGGTGGTCAGCTGCTTTCGTTTTCCTTTTAGCGCTGGCATCAAAACCTGGAATCCTTTTTGCTCCAACTCTGCTTTGACATTTCGGAAACCTCGGTCAACAATAAAAACATCTCCCGGTACCATTAACTGAGACAAACCATTGGTACTGTTCATAATGTCCTTCATAATGGTAGCGTCATTCTGGTTCGCATGATATGGCCCCAACATATCTATTATATGTCCATCCGTTGTGCAAACCGTAAAAGGCTTACACAAAGGAACTTTTTTCTGTACAGAGTAAGATTTCCTCTGATATTCATTATTGGAGCTTTTTTGATGTCGTGCATACGTACCATCACAGATTACTAAGAGCTTTGACCCTGCGTCATGAAGCAGTTTTGCAATTTTTGTTGAGTGATTTTGAATTAAGTCAGATCTAGAAACAGCAGCGCAGCCAAACTGTGTAGGTAAGATGTCTGTATTGAATGCGTCAATTATTGAGTTGGAATACTCTGATACAAGTTGTTCTCTTTCAAGTTGCAAAAAGGATGCGACCAGTTTATTAGAGTTTCCTGTTCGTAGTTTGAATAGAAAAACAACCAGCGCTTGCATAACTGACCGAGAGGAAGTACTTCGCACTGACTTTAACATGTCACACAATTCAAGTATATTGTCCCACGATAGCCCAGTAAAAACTTGAATTTGTTCAGCCGACAAGCCAAATCTATTAATCTGGCTGAAGTACGTTGAACTGCATTCCACCGCAAAGCACTCCAGTAGTTTACGCAACTCTGTGGGCTTAATTTGTGTTACGTTGGAAAATGTCTTTACCAAGTCCAGGTCCTCTTGATACAGGCGCTTGTTGATTAAGTGACATTCGCAACACCGGTTTCCTGGTGGAATATAAATGCGCTTCTTACTGAAGGATTGAACGCGTGCTTCCTCAGGCACAAGGATTAGATTTTTCGTAGCATTACAAATGCAACAATACTTGTGCGTGGCCACAGTACGCTCAATCTGCACTTCTATGTACTCCGAGTCTTCTATTTCTGATGTGGGTGCCAGCTGCACTTTATACGTAGGATCTTCCGTACTTGATTGGGATGTACTTGGAAATGATGGTGTTAAACTCAGCTGCGATAGGCTGCTCTGAGTTTTTTCCATCTGTACGTCTTCAATCTGCTCCAACGGTGCACTGGATCCTGGTTGTACGTCTTCACTTTCTTGCACAGCGGCTGCATCTTCCAGTGCAAATGCATCATTCGCTTCCCCACCAATTTCAATTCTATTTTTTTTATGCCTATAGAATAACACCCGACAGTATCCGCATATAACGTCATTTAAGCACACCTCTTTATGGAACACTTCCTTGAAAGTTTCAATAGCTTCCTCTGAGTCTATTATTTTACTCCTGCCTGGCACTCTATTTACTCGTCGTTCGCATACAGCGCAAACTGGGTTCTCTCTTTTAATAGATTCCATTTCAAGACGAAAGAATTAAAATCTTGTGGAGAAACTGTGGCATTTGAATGATTTTAAAAATATGTGAATACACTCCAGAATAGAAGTAACGGGATTTTAACCTGAAGACAACGTTGTGTGACGCACTACACAGACGGTAAGGACGCTATTGAACACTACCAACACACGGAAAGAATGGCGTTGGTATGGGACGCCACGTGGGACGCCACGTGGGACACCACGTGGAACTAACGGAGTCTATGATGCCGTCTCTTCCGTCCACTATTGATACCCGACAAGTATTACTAATCATAGAAAAAATACATGTAGTATATTAGCTTCCTCCAAATTATTTAAATAAATAATATAAGCAAATAAATAGTAATGCTTTCACTAATTGTGCATATATTTTACAGTTCATGCAAAAATAAGAATGCTGAAGATGGGGGGCGTAAATAATGGCATAAAAGTTTGGCAATTGTATCTCTCATAGTGTTTGGGGAAAAAAATACAAAAGCAAATATTAATTTTTTTAACTATGTGCACCACTTCCGAAAAATCTCTAAAAAATTGAGGTGTTGGGGGGCAACCTAAGGAATGCTAGAAAAAAGTTTGGTGGCGGTACAAAGCGGCTGTGAAGGTGAAAAAAAATGTAAAAGTAAATATTAATTTTTTTAACTATGTGCACCACTTCCGAAAAATCTCTAAAAAATTGAGGTGTTGGGGGGCAACCTAAGGAATGCTAGAAAAAAGTTTGGTGGCGGTACAAAGCGGCTGTGAAGGTGAAAAAAAATGTAAAAGTAAATATTAATTTTTTTAACTATGTGCACCACTTCCGAAAATTCTCTAAAAAATTGACGTGTTGGGGGCAACCTAAGGAATGGTAGAAAGAAGTTTGGCGGCGGTACAAAGCGGCTGTGATGGTGAAAAAAAATAATAAAGAAGAAAAAACGGTTTTTCGCAGTGATGCCTTCATGAAAAGAAAACCGATTAGTTTTTTTAAGTTGCGCTTGAAAATGCCTACATTTTGGTTTTTTTTAAAACTCTGTAGCTCAATTCGTTCTTGAGATATGATTTTTTGACGTGTTTTCAAAGAACACTCTCTTACTCGAATACCGTTCGATTAAATCGATTAAAAATTACAGACAAGTTGTCTTTTGGTGAACCAAACATCCTCTTAAAACGGCGACGCAAAAGGCGCGGGGGCAATTTTTGCATGCTTACCCGGCTATGCCCTTTGCGAAATTCAACAAAGCCTACGGACTCAGCAAAATTTTTCACGATAATTCCAAACCCGGCAAAAGGAAGGCGGAATCTTCCTCTTTCAAACGAAAAAATTCAAGTCCCTACGATTTTTCGTTCCAAAGTTATCGCGTTTTAAAGCAACCCTTACAGCCCCTTATGATACCCTTACACTCCCATGCAGCCCCTGCTGCAATGATTCATACACAGCTGCATGCACGACGCGCTTGAGTCACACAGCTACATGCTAGGGCTTGTCTAGGAAAATCCTAAGGGTTAGCCCCACTTTTTCCGAGAAATTGGTGCGGGCTCGACTATATAAACCACCGAAAATTCTACTCTGAGAGTTCAGTCTTTGATCCTCCATCGAAGGGCGAAGCTCTGTCCTTCTTGTAGTAGATCGTGCTAGGCACTTTCGAAGCATTCCAAACCACTATCAAATCTTAGACGCTGGAATACGGGGTTATTCCGAGGAAGATCGTATTGGTTACTTTCGACCAAACCATTCAAATCTCTTTATGGGAATCAGACGCTGGAGTACGGGGTTACTCCGAGGACGATCGTACACGTTACTTTCGACCAAACGATTGCAATAGTTGCGATTACTCTTGTAAGCATTCAATTACGCCGCGAATCATATCTATACGAACAGACGAGGAGTACACAAAGATATTTTGTACCAACGAACATACACTTAACACGATTGTATACTTTATTCTTTGCAATTATTTCAATATAGTTACCTTATTTTTCGTGTCAATTAAAACGTGCTTAGAACCCACATTTAGTGTAGGAATATTTAGCCGCTCAAGTATTCCTATCCGGGGTAATATAAGACTCGAAAGAGATTCGACGCCTTCGTGGAACGCCGCCTGGTACCTCCAGCATTTACCTTTTAGCCATCCTAAACTATTTTCCTTTCTGGGGACCTTCGAACCGACTCGGGTATAATCGGATTAATATTGTTGTGCCAATAGGTCTCATTGACTATAGCGCAGTGAGATGTGTTCGGACCTCAATTAAAGATCGGACTATACATTTGGTAGGACGGGTCTCTAGACTGACACCCTCCCTAATCAGGGAAAAAGTTGGGTAGTTTAAAGAACGATTATATAAGTAGACCTACCTGCCTAAAGACACCGTTAGACATGAGAGAGACTAGGCGCCTTCGTGGAACGCCGTGTGTTACCCCAAGCTGGGTCTTTCCTACCCTTAAACCACATCCTGTACCAATCAGCTTCGACCGTCGAGGAGAATCTGCCTGTAAGGTATAATTTTGCCAATAGTGCTCATCGACATTAGCGCAGTGAGATGTGATTGGAACTTAATTAATCTCAGGCTTATTCGAATAGGCGACTGTTGATTGGGCTCGCATATCCTTAAAGATTTAGGAGCGAGCACGTTTTCTGTAACCAAACGCATAAAAAACGGTCTCGCACGGCTAGCCCGTAACAATAAACATTTCTCTAAAATACGCGCATAGTAAATAATGAAATGAATAATAATGATTAATAATGATTTATTATTAATCTTGTGCAGCAGATTAATAGTTTATTTAACATTAGTTCTACCCTTTTCGACTTGGCCCGCAATAAAATCATATCTCTTAATACTAATATGCAGTGCATTAACTTCAAATGTATGTAAATTAACAAATTATTATCATCAATGTATTTCAATAACTAATTAAAATACAAAACTGTGAGTGGTTGCCTTGGTTGAGTGTGAGATGTGAGCGAGTGTGAGATGTGAGCGCATGCGTGAGCGAGTGTGAGGAGTTGCGCAGAGGTTTGGAAAGGAGTCGTTGCGAGATTGTTGGTGAAGCATGGCGAAGCGAACAGAGAGTACGACATGGTTGTTTCCGAGATGGTTTTTACTGTTGAATAAATGTTTATAGTGTGTATGAAAGAGTGGCCACAGTCTTGATCCAAGTTATTCCCTCTTACCACCACAAAAACAAG
This sequence comes from Trypoxylon attenuatum, assembly GCA_963989405.1. Taxonomy (NCBI): domain Eukaryota; kingdom Metazoa; phylum Arthropoda; class Insecta; order Hymenoptera; family Crabronidae; genus Trypoxylon; species Trypoxylon attenuatum. Next base: position 861,593 of record OZ022494.1, on the reverse strand, counting down.
GACGTACAGGTCAATGTGAGGGTAGAGGTGGTGGAGGAGGCTCAGCAGGTGGAAAAGACGTAGTGGAGGAGGTGGAGGTGCAGGTGGAAGCCGGGCAACGGGAGTGGGAGAATGGCGGCGGAGGTTGGGCTGGAGGTGGTGGTGAAGGTAGAGATGAATGTGGTGGTGGGTGTGGAGGTGGAGGTGAAAGTGGAGGAAAGTAGGGGATTGTAACGGATGGAAGTAGAGGTGGAGGTGGAGGTGGAGGTGGAGGTGGAGGTGGATGATCGGGAGGAGAAGTGTGAAGAGGGGGAGGTGGACGTGGAGGTGGATAATAGGGAGGAGAAGGGTGTAGAGGAGGAGGACGACTGAGGGGGGTGAAAAAGGTGAAAAAGGACGAAGGGCAGTGGACAAGAGAAAGTCTCGCGAACACGTGGCCAGCGTGACACAGGAAACGGAGGAGATGGAGAGGGAGACGGAGACGGAGACGACGTTTCTTAAAATTTTAGCTACATTTGAGGTCTATTATCTCCACGATAGATCAACAAATTGTTTATAACAATTATGCAAATTTGTCACCTGGGCATGGACTTTCAGAAATTGTTTATAAAAATTTGAAAAATTAATTTGTTTATGGAGTTTTAACATTGCAAAGACGAGAATAACTTCTATCTCCGGAATAGATACACGGTCTGTCTTTTTCTACTTGGCCCGAGACAAGACCTTGTCTCTTGATACAATATAATTTTTCAATACCAACTTGCATGAAATGGGCCTGAACTGTTTATTGGAATTTTTTGAAACGAGAATACCATCAATATTAAAAATTAATCGCATTGTTAAAGTCTCTTTCAGTTCAAGAAATATATCTATTTGATTACGTAATAAGTTGCGGAAATTCTCGTTAATACCTAAATATTTGTATTGAGCTGAGTTTTTCTTTTTATTTAAAACGGGGGCAATATTTGATGATCGTCCAGTTTTCAATAAAGTACGAGCATCGCGGGAGATTTTATATTCCGGATGAATGTCCTTCAAACCCTTTAATAAATTACTTAGTTGAGTCTGATTGATGTTATTTTCTATGAACCAAAGTTTTAAAAAGCTGAGCAATTTTAAATTCACATAAACAGCACTTTTGTTATCTGCACTCACAGTTTCTTCTTCTGTACTTCCTTTATCAGCTTCTAAATGAATTAATTGTGTAATTTTTAAATGAGGAACAGGATAAGTTTCAAATCTAACTTCTGTACTTGTCAATGGCGGGATTGTGCCACACACCTATTCTGAACAGACCAGGTCATCTCTTTCTTTACATATTTGTACTGTCACGAGAATTTTCCTGACTTTGATAGTCTGCACCGGCTAACCCGAAAATTCCCCGTGAACAAAGAAAATGCGCGAGATTCTCACCTCCAAAATTCCAAAATCCAAAAAATCCTAAATCCGTTGGGCGCCAGGCACCGAAGTGCCGCGAGCTGAAGCTCGTTCGAAATGTTATCCAATGACTCTATTCCCCACTCTACCAAAAATTAATTCGAGAATCTCTTTAATTAACGAAATCGAAAAGTCGAAATTTCTCCCAGGGCCGGACTACGCGGAATGAGTTCGATTCTATCGAGCATGGGTGGAGTGACGACACAAAACAGGAATTTCACACCAAAATAAATATCACACAATTATTCAGATAAATCCGAGAGTCGGCACATTTTATTTTCCGTCATCGCCCGAAGGCGGAATTACAAACGCGAAGATCGAAACTACAACTCTCGGTATTACACGCGGTAACGCACGCAACGCACTAGATTACATCACCCGTTGCGGGAGGACTCGATTCGGAAAATCACTACGCAATACCGAAGAAGCCGGAAAATCTTTCATATTTTCGATACAAAACGTGATTCTAACGCGTACAATCATTCATCAAATCCGACACTAACGAAAAGGGCTAGTTAAATTCGCTTACCGAATCGCTGGCCTCTCGGAAACTCTCAAATATCTTTCCATTGTTCTGAGTCCGATCTCGGTCCTCTCGCTCTCTGATCGCTAATCGATCCAACCGTCGACGTAAGACTGAGACCGCGTGCTCGGCAATTACGCCGTACATTCGGCACGCGCATGCTTAGGAGCTTTTCCCGTGACGCTGGTGGTGACGTCGCTACGAGTCCTGCCGATCCTCCACAGATGTCGGCAGGTGGTCCTTTTTCGGGAGGTTGGCGGCTGGTGGTCGCCGCTCGCGGAAACTCTTGCTGCGGCAGGCTGGGTGGGGAGAGATCGGCCCTCAGGCGTCCGCGCCTCGCCCCCCCCCCCCCCGGGATCGCCGTGCCCCGCGTGGGTCACCAATAGGGGTGGCCCAACACGGAGGCTCCGCAGGGCACCGGTGTCGCACCGCCGGCTCACGCACGCCGGGGTGAGCGTTCCCGTGGCCCAGTGGGCCCACTGACCCCTGGTCAGCGGCGGGAAACGTTTTCTAGGGAGGATCCCCCCGGGATACCTCCCCCGTCCTTGCGCCCTGAGCGCCCCTCCTTCTCCTTTCGCCGGTGTTTCCGCCGTCTCTCCTGTCACTCGACTCACATAATTCGGGAATTAGCAGCGGAAATAATTAACGGAAGGCCCCGAGAGGAGTTTCGCGTTTGTTGGTTGTTATTGTTCTACTATTTTGTGACGTTGCCGGAACTGCAACGTCACAACGCAAACATAATATGAGCGATTCCACGCAAAGTGGATACAGTCCATACACACCTAGTCTCAGATTTTTTAAAACTTTGTGTATTTGTAGCCCTTGTCGAACCCTGTAAAATGCCGTTTTCCGTTCCTCAATATCATTAATAGTTTTTAGGTTATTTAAGTGTAAAGTTTTGGATCAATTTTTCTTCAAAAATTTATAACTGGAAAACTAATAAAGATATCGTTATGCGCGAACTGCCGTTTTCTTCGGAAATCTTCAAATTTTAATAAAAAAATACTCCATGTATGTAAAATTGTATTAGTAGTTGTAAAAGATAAATATTTACTAAAAATTTAAATAAAACAGTGAAAGACATTCTTGATTACTTCGAAATTAATTTGACATATGCTCTGAAGTGATCCGAAGAACCCCTGTAATTAGAAGTTGGAGAAATGCGGAGACCCGGAGTAATAAAATATAATTGCTGTAAAGACCCAGCCGAATGATCTCTGCACACGCGCTCTATAGTCGCGGCCCGTCCAGCGTGATCACTGGTACGGTCGCCGCCGGGCCGCGACCATAGAGCGCGTGTGCAGCGCGCACTTGTGGGAAAATGGAGGGGTATAAAGACAACACCCGCGTTCAAGATGAAACTATATTGTAATATCACCCACTGTTAAAACTGCTAACGAAGCGTACAGTTGTAAGACGTGTTGGTCAGAAAGAAGCGCGTGCACACCATACCAGTCTCGGCAGGAAGAATGCCTTTCTTTGTTTTCCCCACTAGGGGCGCGGACATCGGCCAACCTAGATGGGCAACTCTAACGTGCCGCGAACCGGGGCGACCCCACAGCACCCCCCCCCCCCCCCCCCCCCCAAGAGGAAGCGATACCCTAAATAGATGCTATAGGAACATAACATGAATAATCATGACCATTTAAACATGAACATCTTACAAACTACTTAGCTGAGATAAAATACTAACTTTCTTTCGCGCGTAAGTCTTTGGTAACTGCTTAATATTAACGGACGGATCGGTCGACTGCGAGGTACTACTTAAATCCTCTGCTAACAGGTATGCTGGTTTTAGCAGCTCAATTGAGACGGTTTTTTACACCCCATTCACATCGATCGTGAACACGCGATCCGACACACGCTTAATCACTTTATGTGGACCAGAATATGGTCGCTCTAAACATTTTTTGGTAACATTGCGCAAAAACACATGAGTACACGTAAATAAATCCTTAAAAATAAACACGCGATCTTTGGTATGACGACTCGCAGGAACAGGACGAATTAACCGCATGTGCTCGCGAAACTCCTCAATAAATATGTTGGGGTCAGGCTTGAAGTCATCCGGTAGGAAGAATTCTCCCGGAAGGCGTATCGTAGTCCCAAACATGAATTCGGCCGGAGATGCGTTTGTGTCCGGACGTACATGGGCTCTCAGTCCCAACAAAACGGTCGAGAGAGTTCGTAGCCAATTTCGGTCCACGTGGCACATGAGCGCGTCTTTAAAAACGCGGTGCCATCGCTCGATGAGCCCGTTGGAAGCCGGGTGATAAGCTGTCGTGCGGATACGCTGACACCCTATCAACGATAACAGCGCCGAGAAGAGCCTCGACTCGAATTGCGCACCTTGATCCGTTGTCAAGACCTTGGGGGCGCCGTACCGAGCAATCCAGCAATCGAAAAATGCCCTTCCCACCGACTGAGCCGATATATCCTTCAATGGCGCGACTTCCACCCAACGAGAAAATCTATCGATCATAGTTAAACAATAACAATAACCCTCCTGCGGAGGCAATGGGCCGACAATGTCCATATGGACATGGTCGAACCGACCATCCGGGGCCACGAAATGCGCCGGAGAGGTAACCACGTGACGGGTAATTTTGGATTTTTGACAATCCGCACACCTTTTGCACCAGACTGCGATGTCCCTGTGCATATCCGGCCACACGTAACGCTGCCTGATAAGACGGTCTGTGAGTTTAGCGCTTGGATGCGCTTGCCGGTGGAATAGGTCGAAGACGGACCGGCGAAGACTCTCGGGAATATACGGACGGATTGCCTCGCCCGAGATTTCGCAATAAATGGTTGTGTGGTTAGCACCCCATTGGATCGCTCTTAATTTCAGCGGGTGGTCCGGCGACTGACGGATCAGTTGCAGCTGCTTGTCAGCCTCTTGCAACTCCGCCAGCTGATTAAGCTCGATTTCGACCGGCAGTCGGAGAGCCTCTACACGCGACAAGGAATCGGCAACAACGTTGTCGGGCCCCGCGATGTGTTCGATGTTCGTGCTAAATTCGGCGATGAACGAGAGCTGGCGTGATTGCCTCGGAGATGCCTTATCGGCTTTCTGACGAAACGCGTAAATGAGAGGCTTGTGGTCCGTGACAATACGGAAATCGCGGCCCTCAACGAAGTACCGGAAATATTTAACCGCCTCGTAAACCGCAGTTAGCTCTCTGTCGTATGCGCTATAATTTAGCTGAGCTGAGGACAGCTTACGCGAAAAGAATGCGAGAGGTTGCCAGTCTCCAGCCACCGAGAGCTGCTCCAGCGCCGCTCCCAAGCACGAATCGGATGCGTCGGTAACCAACCGAATCTCTGCACCAGCACGCGGATGAACCAACAACGTGGCGTTGGCCAGGTCAGATCTAACCTGTTCGAAAGCCCGTTCCGACTCCGCCGACCACGGAATCGGAGACTTGTCGTTCTTTTTAGACTCCCGAAGAAACGCATTAAGCGGTGCCTGCGTGAGCGCAGACAGCTTTAAGCCCCGCCGGTAAAAATTAACCATTCCCAGAAAACGACGCAATTCCGTTACTGTCCGGGGTTTGGGAAAATTTGCAATAGCGGCAACCTTTTGCGGACTAGGACGAATGCCCTCACTATTGAGGACATAACCCAAAAATTCAAGCTCCGACGCACCCAAAACGCATTTGTCGGAATTTAGACGCAAGTTATATTTCCTAAGCCTCTCGAAGACGACGCGCAAATGAGCAGTATGCTCTTCCAGAGAAGTTGACGCCACAAGGATATCGTCAATGTAAACAAAGACAAAGTCTAAATCGCCCAAGGCGCGATTTATGTATCTTTGAAAGCTCTGGCTCGCGTTTTTTAGACCGAAGGTCATATAGCAATATTCGAAAAGACCAAATGGAGTTGTATCCGCCGTTTTTTCGATATCCTCGGGCGCCATAGCAATCTGGTTATACGCTTTACGTAGATCCAGCGCCGAAAATACACGCCTGCCATGCAAGTTTACCGCGCAATCATGCAAATGCGGGGTAGGATATCTATCCGGAACGGTAATTGCGTTCAATTTGCGATAATCGCCGCAAATTCGCCACGACCCGTCCTCTTTTGCCACCATATGAATTGGACTAGCCCAGGGGCTGCTGGACGGGCGACAAATCCCTGCCTCAACCAACGAGCGGAATTCGGCCTTTGCCGCCTTTAATTTTTCCGGCGTCAGCCGTCGCGGACGCTCGGCAAAAGGAGGACCGGTTGTTAAAATGTGGTGCATAACTTCTTGCTTGTCTGGAGGGGACAAGCTCGAAGCACCCGTAATTTCAGGAAATTCCTTGAGGACCTCCGCACAAGCAGAACTGCTGTCGCAGGCATGAATTGCACTTGCCGGAACCGGCCGCAACACCGCAGAAGCATACAAGCTCGTAACCGAGTCAACGACTCTACGCCTAGCAAGGTCAACGACCAACCCATAGTGCCTGAGGAGATCGGCGCCGATGATCGCATACGGTACCGCCGCTATAATAAAGTTCCAACGAATTGGTCTCCTCAACCCTAGGTCCAACGTACGGATAGACTCGCCGAACGTGTCGATCCTGGAATCGTTGGCCGCAAACAGCTTAAGCCTCGCTGGCCTACACTTAATATCACTCCGCGCCGGCAACAACGAGACATCCGCACCGGTGTCAACCAGAAAAAGTTGTTGCGTTATACGATCGCGCACGTGGAGACGATTTGTTACATGCGGGCCTTCGCCGACAGTCTCCAAGCGGGAGGGCCTCTCTAATTTTTTGGTTTCCAAGACCCGAACTTCGAGCACCACTCCTTGCACGAAAGAGGGTTGTTCGGGTACTTGGTATGCGCGTAGCAAAGCTCGGAACGATCGCGGCTCTTGGACCTACCGCGTCTCCGACTCTGCGATCGCGATTTGGAACGCGGGCCATGCCCGGCGCTGACCTTATCCATACGCTTGTTAACAGCGGCTACAGAGACGGATAATTTTCGTATTTCCTCGTGTAACGATTCGAGGGTAACCGCGCTCCCAGGCGCACAGGCAAACACCTGCGCTCGCGGCGAGTTGGTATTCTCTTCGATTGTATCCGCAATCGTCGCGATCGCGTCAAGATCGGTTAAGGTCGTAACCGAGATGATCGTACGCGCGGCATCTGAGAGTTGGTCGAGGAAAATCTGTTTGAGGACGGCGTCGTTACAGCTACCGTCGTTCAAATTTCTCAGGCGACTGAGAATCAGCGAGGGCTTGCCATCCGTGAGCACTTGCCCTTTGATTAATTTGCGCAGCTGGCTTTCCGCGGAACTCGCGAATGTACCTATGATACGCACTTTAATGCGGTCATAAATATCCGTGGGAGGAGGCGACATCCTAATAATGTCCTTGACGGTCGCGAAAACTTCAAAGTCCACTGAAGCCAGCACAGCATCCGCCATAGTCGCCTGCGCAGTAATTCGCGCGTTCGAAGTGTGGTCTCGACCTGCATGAACCAAAGTCCCGGATCCGCGCGATGAAATGCGGGAATCTTTGGAGCCCGGTAAAAGTCTATCCGGCTATCGTCCGTCGAGCCGCCAGCGACGCCGTCGCCGTTGCGAACGGACCTCTGCTGCCGCTGGCCCGACACGTCAACGTCCTGGTTTTGCATGGCTGCAACCGCCTAACAAAATACGCTAAAACTAGCTTAAAACTAACGCACGCGCACGCAGACACTATGACGCACGCAATTCGCCGACGCCTGCTGCCAAAACACCGCTGATGCCCCTGCTGGAACACGCACCGGTGACGATGGCACGAAGTTGGCAGGAAATCCCTGCACAGTCGATGAACGGGCCCGCCAAAAAAGGCCCGGACAGGAACAAGGCGCCGGTGGCCGTTGGCTTCACGCAGTCCACAAAACAAAGGCGCCGGTGGCCGTTGGCTTCACGCAATCCACGAAACAAAGGCGCCGGTGGCCGTTGGCTTCACGCAATCCACAGGCAGCAACCCGGAACCAGGAACCAGGAACGGCGACGTTGGACGCCGTCAGTATCAGCCTGACGAACACCAGGAGTCCCCAGGGCGCGGAAAAATCCACGCGACTCGTTCCCGCCAAAGGAAAATGGCGTCGGGCGCGCTGACCACGTGCCGACAACGCACAACCCGAACAATGAAAAACGGGCTAAGCGACTTCGCCGAGGCTCACAGACTCGAGCGCCGGGTTCAATTATCGCCCACTAGGTCCACTACGACTCGCTGCCCCGCCGGACAGTCATGAGAAATAGGATTCGGCGATAGAACGTTCCCGCCAACGAACAATGACGGCAGGACACACTCCCGGCACGTGTTGCGACGCGACACTTAAACGATTTTTCCGACCCGAAAAGATCACGTCGGGGTCACCAATGTGGGAAAATGGAGGGGTATAAAGACAACACCCGCGTTCAAGATGAAACTATATTGTAATATCACCCACTGTTAAAACTGCTAACGAAGCGTACAGTTGTAAGACGTGTTGGTCAGAAAGAAGCGCGTGCACACCATACCAGTCTCGGCAGGAAGAATGCCTTTCTTTGTTATCCCCACTAGGGGCGCGGACATCGGCCAACCTAGATGGGCAACTCTAACGTGCCGCGAACCGGGGCGACCCCACACTCTCAGCTGGGTCTTTACAGCAATTATATTTTATTATTCCGGATCTCCGCATTTTTCTAACTTCTAATTTACAGGGGTTCTTCGGATCACTTCAGAGCATATGTCAAATTAATTTCGAAGTAATCTAGAATGTCTTTCACTGTTTTATTTAAATTTTTAGTAAATATTTATATTTTACAACTACTTAATACAATTTTACACACATAGAGTATTTTTTTATTAAAATTTGAAGATTTCCGAAGAAAACGGCGGTTCGCACATTGTCTTGACTCACGACAGCGCTACTGCTACTTCTTGCAGTGGCGGTCCAACAGAGCTGCTATTTCCGAAAGCTAGAGGAATGGAAGGAAAGAAAGGTGATCGGATTCAGGAGTGGAACAGGAAACATTATTATTTGGAACAAGGGAAAAGAGGAGAAACTTAATTAAAGAAGCACCGGCATAAAAAAACCCCCTCCTGAAGGGGAAAAAGCCAATGCCTCTTTCACAGAGAACCAAACAAGATAAGAGATGTCAATTACATCGAATACGCGCAGATTGTAATAACTAATGGCCATATCGCAGAGAGCTCTCTTACCTGATGCCTGTTGGCTTGCCGACGCGGCAGTGACCCTCAGTCAGAGAGTCCATCCGGACCTCTGCACTGTCGACACAATCTACTGAGGAGGACGTGGTACCATTACCGGAGTCCGCAGCAGAAATGAGCCAGAGCAAGGCACCCCGTGACAGTCTTCTAGCCGTCACCCTGAGTAGCCCTCTCTAGGTGGGTCACCCGCAGGGCCACCCAAGAAAGGATCAAGGGCCCAACCAATAGAGCAGACCAGGGATGGGCATTATTCGATAAATTTAGTCGCCCGCATTTTCGGCCGACTAAAATGAGTTTAGCTGATTCTTTGTTACAAATACATTCAAAATAATTATAAGAAAATTGATTTTTATGAAAAAAAATTAAAAAAATTTTGAAAAAATCAGGGTAGTGTGACACGCGATCCGAAGATCATATTTGGCGTGTACCACCACACCGGATCACCACTATGCGCTGTACCACCGGTGGTACACGCCAAATATGATCTTCGGGTCGCGTGTACCACCGGTGGTACACGCCAAATTTGATCTTCCGATCGCGTGTACCACCGGTGGTACACGCCAAATTTGATCTTCCGATCGCGTGTACCACCGGTGTTACACGCCAAATATGATCTTCCGATCGCGTGTACCACCGGTGGTACACGCCAAATATGATCTTCCGATCGCGTGTACCACCGGTGGTACACGCCAAATATGATCTTCGGGTCGCATGTACCACCGGTGGTACACGCCAAATATGATCTTCGGATCGCGTGTACACCGGTGGTACACGCCAAATATGATCTTCGGATCGCGTGTACCACCGGTGGTACACGCCAAATATGATCTCCGGATCGCGTGTACCACCGGTGGTACACGCCAAATATGATCTCCGGATCGCGTGTACCACCGGTGGTACACGCCAAATATGATCTCCGGATCGCGTGTACCACCGGTGGTACACGCCAAATATGATCTTCGGATCGCGTGTACCACCGGTGGTACACGCCAAATATGATCTCCGGATCGCGTGTACCACCAGTGGTACACGCCAAATATGATCTTCGGATCGCGTGTCACACTACCCTGATGTTTTCAATATTTTTTTAATTTTCTTTCATAAAAATCAATTTTCTTATAATTATTTTGAATGTATTTGTAATAAAGAATCAGCTAAACTCATTTTCGGCCGACTAAATTTAGTCGGCAGGAAAATTTATCGAATAATGCCCATCCCTGGAGCAGACACACACGCACAATTATAATATTCTAAATCTCAGCAGAGAGCCATTGTAGGTTAATGCGTAACGCTCGGCGGCCGACAGCAATCTGCCCGTTTCGGCAACGCTTCGCCACGGAGCCCCCTTGACCCCGCACGCTTTGACAAAAGACAGTTTCTAGATGCGTCGCCGGGCACCGCAGCAACGTCACGCGAATGCCCGTAAATAAGCCAACCCCGAACAAGCCAAACGGCGTTATTCCGAATCCCGAACACGCATAATGATATCTTTATCAGTTTTCGAGTTATAAATTTTCAAAGAAAAATTGATCCAAAACTTTACACTTAAATAACTTAAAAACTATTTGTTTAATATCCGTTAATGCGCGCTAGTGTTGTGAAGCGAAGTGTTGAAAAAACCGACTCGCCCGACTGAGTTGCGTGATCGGTCACTTCCGTCAATTCCAGCAAATTCGTCCGCGAGAGAACCACAAGGTGAGCGATAGGTAAGTTCTAATAGAATTATTACTGAACGCCACCTAGTACGACTCGCCTTCGCTTTCCTTTGGAAAGCATCGAAGACGAGTCGTCACTTGCATGCCAAACACCGAGCTGAGCAGAGCGAAACACACGAGCGCTATTCCTCGCTGCTGTATTCCGCCAGCTCGTAAATACTCGCTTCGCGAGATTTTGCATGTACCTAGTTTGACGGAATACCTTCGTGGTTGCCTTTGACTGATCACATTCGGCAAAAGAAAGAGACATTGGCAGACTCCCGATTAGCGTGAATAGCGCGGTAATTGGATTATATGTTGTCTCGCGGCCACGAGCGTGACGGCTTACCGTCTCGCGCGTCGACGAACGCAGGCTCCGCTGAGTCACTCCTGAGCCTTACACACTCAGCAGTAACCGAATTTCCGAGTCTGGAGAAAATCATTTCTCAAAAGAAAGATTCAAGCCGCAGAGAATTTACAACCCTCTGCGTGCTAAAAGGAAATTCGACTCAGTACTAAAAATAAGAAATTCAAGTTTAAAATCATTTAATTAAACTCGCTTGAATCATTCTATAAATTGATACAGTCCACAATCTCAAATTGAAGGAATTGGAAGACAGCGATTGCGAGTGCTTCGTGCTCGCTATCGTTCCGCCTGAACGCATAATATTGACATTTACCTATTGTGCTCTTTGTTTCAGGATCAACGCTTCGCCGACGCCAGCCAAATCGCCTGCCTCGTCGAAGACGATACTATCAATACTTGTATTTATTAAAATAAAATTACAGGATCATTGAAATTGCCGTGTGTAAAATAAAATTTATTCTCCTACATCTCCGCTTCCTCACACGAACCCTCGACAGCGAAAGTTGCACTCCGCGCGCGAACGCCGGAGTCTGGCAACTATAAAACACTATTAATCATATTGAGGACCGGAAAACGGCATTTTACAGGGTTCCGCAAGGGCTACCAATATACAAAGTTTAAAAAAAATCTGAGACTAGGTGTGTATGGACTGTGTCCACTTTGCGTGGAATCGCTCATATGTAAGCTGTATATATACAGCTGACCCTGAAAAAGAATGAAATACTATATACAGGGTGAGTCAGTGACCTTGCGCCAAACTGAAACCACGTATTTTAGGGGTCAATAGAAGCATAAAAGCCCGGGAACACAAAGTTGAAATCTCAACCCTTTCGGAATTACAGGGGGTTGAAGTTTCAAGTTTAAAAAAATCATATCTTCCTACGGGATAATGCTAGCGTCACGGGTCTTTTTCTAGAATATGTGGGAGGGCCGGAGCTATGTGAAAAAAAATAGAAATCATTTAAAAATTATTATTAAGTCGCATTATTATTGATTTTATTGCACTTTTTCGATGAAGCAGCAACATTTTCAGGTACGAAAAAAATCACAGTCATTCTGTGATGCACCAAAAAAAATATCGCGTTGTGAAAAGTTTAAAATTTTAAGAAATGTGGCCAGGATAAATTATTTAAAGTTTTCCTCTAGCGATTCTCAATCCCGGGTTTATGGCTGCATGTGTCACTCCGGCGGTAGAAGGCTCGAAGTCGGCTCGGGTGTCTGTTTGCCTAGGTCAGTTAGGCCCAGCTTATCTCGAGAGCCAGCTACCGAACACCGCTGTGACTGACTAGGCGTTAGGGAGTGCGAGAGAGAGAGTGAGTGAGAGCAAGAGAGAGAAAATAGGGTCAGGTCGACGAACTCGACAATACTTGGACGAAATCGGAAGACTACCGTCACCTCGTAAGTTTAGTACCAAGTTTCGATCTAATTTTACTACATACTATTCAAGGATTACACTACGAATTCCTGCATTAATCTAACAATTTATTATTCATGCATTAAACTAACAATTTATTATTCATGCATTAAACTAACAATTTATTATGCATGCATTAAACTAACAATCAATACTTACCATACTTACCGTACATATATTTTTTTTTTTTTTTTTTTGTTTACGCGGGGGAAATCTTCAAAAAGACACCCCGCCTCCCAAAAAGGAAGACGGGGTAGTGTGGGGTTTGACCCACTAAAACCCCCGCGATGTACATCGCATCATAGGAGGTGCTCAAAGTGAGCACCTCCCTCCTCCCTACAAGTGTCTATTCTAGCCCCCAAAGAATTGCGGATCCTCAGAAATACTCCCGGCGTTTGGCGAATTGTCTGACAGCACTCGCGGATTCGGTTCATCAGTATTTCGACGTTCGGCACTGGTTCCCTGTAAACCTCATTCTTCAAGTGGCCCCACAGGTAAAAATCCAAGGGATTGAGGTCGGGTGACCGTGGTGGCCAGCGGACAGGTCCTCCCCGGCCGATCCATCTCCCCGGAAATGCGCCATCCAAGTATCCGCGCGCCTCTCCAGCGAAATGTGGAGGTGCCCCGTCATGCATGTACCACATTGACATGCGTGTGTCCAGTGGCACATCTTCTAGCAGGACCGCCAATTCCTCCCGTAGAAAATTGGTGTAAAGTGCACCGTCGAGGCGGGCGGGAAGAAAATACGGGCCAATCAAACAATCCCCCACGATTCCGCACCACACGTTAACCGAGAACTGATATTGGCTCCGTGCCTCTCGAATCGCGTGCGGATTTTGCTGGGCCGAAACATGATCGTTGCGAGTATTTACGATCCCGTCTCGCGTGAATCCCGCCTCGTCCGTAAACAGAATTCGCCGCGGAAACTGCGGATCGCGCAATTGTTGGACGCGAAACCACGTGCAAAAATCCATGCGCGCCTCCGGATCAGCATGCTGTAAATTATGCACTCGCTGCACATGGTACGGATACAATCCTTCTTCTCGTAGCACCCGGCAAATGCTACTTTGCGATACTCTCATCGCCCTCGCTATTCTGCGCGTGCTGGTCGTAGGATTCCCCTCGATCAGCTGCAGAACCCTTTCTTCCATTTCCTGCGTTCGGGTGGTCCTTCTTGCACCATTTTCCGCGCAAATTCGATAATCGACGCCGATTCTCCGGAATCGCGCGTACACTTGCATAAAAGTGCGCCGATGTGGCACCGCTCTCCGCGGATACCGATCTCTCCAAATTCGCACCGCTCTCCTTGTGTTGCCCTGCGCCATGCCATACACGAACACCATATCCGCGTATTCTTCCGGCGAAAACATTTTCCGATTTGCTGAAGAGCGATGTGGACTCTGAACTATTCGACGAGGAACTGATTGCAAGTCGCGTTTTTCAAAAATATTCAGCATCTCGTACTTTATGATTCTAGGCAAAAAGGGAAATATTTGTCGCACGTGCGAGGGAATGCGTAGGGCCCCGGTACTGGCAATAACGAGCAATTCTCTTTCGGGGTACCGGCAATAACGAGCAATTCTCTTTCGGGGTACCGGCAATAACGTGCAATTCTCTTTCGGGGTACCGGCAATAACGTGCAATTCGCTTTCGGGTACCGGAATGTTTTCCTTCCAATGTATTTTACTCTTTTATACCCGTTTATGGGTGTCCCGCCTGCAAACTAATTGCCAGCTCGTTATTGCCAGTACCGGGGCCCTACGCATTCCCTCGCACGTGCGACAAATATTTCCCTTTTTGCCTAGAATCATAAAGTACGAGATGC